>CM076576.1:999235041-999299316 GCA_034641835.2 Pinus albicaulis
ACAACGTAGGCTTGGTGAGGGACCCACGATAGAGGAAAAACGCGGGAAGAAGGCTCAACGAAGGTTATAAAAGGAAGGAAGCTCACTTCATTTGGCATTCTTGGCTTATCGATTTTATCTCAGTTGCTCGAGTTGCTTAGCCGAGTCACTTGTTGTTTAGCACGAGTTTTCCAAGCGGAGAACTCGCCCATTATTCGGGGGACTTCGAGTGTCACCCTAGATTGGTTCTTCCATTGTCATCCGAGGGAGTTTCATCGAGTTATCTTCAGCATTTGCATTCAGTTTGCCCCAGCAGTGCGTATTTCTGGAGGACATAGTGGTGTTTCTTGTGGAACTATTGCAACTCTTTTCCGGAGGTTTATTGTCAGGATAATATTTGGAGGAGGCGGCTCAGTAGCTTGCTAAGCTATTGGGTGAGTTTGGAGGCTGGGATTGATAGCATTATTCAGGAGTTGTTTGGCAGTCATTGTGGCCAGCGTAAAGGAGGAAAGTTGGGCACACATGTGAGATAGTGCCTTAGTCAATTGGGTCGTTGTTGGACGGGAGAAATAAGGGAAGTGTCGGAGGAGTAGTTTGTTGCATTTTTGGAAAGTGGTGGAGGATTTTGTTGGTGATTCTGCAGACTGCGTGCTTCAGCAGCCACTGGGGAGCATAGGGCCTATTGGAGGTCAATTTTGGAGGATCATGATCAGGCCAAACCATTTCTGGGTTTTGGTCGGGATAGCTTGAGGAGTCCGGGAATAATTTTGTAGAATTCTCTGAGCACCGGAGGTGTGGCTTTCAGCAATTCCATTGCAGCAGCTAGTGCAGATTCACTGGGACAGCGCAGAGCATCAGTTGGGCAGCTTTCTGGGTTTTATTGTCTTACCTGGGTTTGCTCCATTTCCCAAAAAGGCAAGCCCAGGTGCATTTCTCCTATATATTTGTACTCTTGCCCATTTCCATAATAAAATGGCTCAGCTGCTTCCGTGTTTCAAATTGTTCTGAGTATTTACGGCAATGTTTTGAATTTCCATGGTGTAAATTTATGATTTTCTGTATTAGACTGTTTTTCCAATTTTGGAACATTACATGTGTTTTGCTTTCAGATCCTCATTCTGCTACCACAGCGATGTGATGAAAGGCAGTTAACTTAATTATAACATGAACTATGGCAACATGGTAAATATCATAACGTTTGGAATACTTCATGACATTGTTTGTGGTTGATTGAGCATCTATTTGCATATGATCATAATCACTTGTCTAATACAAAGGCACATTGGCTTAAACAGCACTTTCATTTGAAACTTGTTTTGCCTAGAAGTCTGATAGATTACAGTTTCATCCTTGAGAGTAGTCTTCAACTTCTAGTTTTTTGGTGAATCCAAGTTAGGAAAACTCACCTTTCTTGCCACAATCCTAGTTTATTTGACCATAGGAATACACTCCTTAGGTTAGAAACCATTATCTTAGCCTTCAAGTGAAAAGCAAGACCACTGAGTTGACAATGGGTGGCTTTCCTTACACTTGCTTCTATTCTAGGCTCTCCTCCCGTTTGGTTAAGCCTTTTCCCTTTAGGATACAACGCTGCAGTATGCAAGTCAAGATGGGATCATGCCAACCGCTATCCTTCAGATAAGACTAAATAATCATTCCATGTTTTACAGTAACGATTGTCCAAAGATTCTCATCTTTAAGTTTCCAACAAAGGATCAGATCTATATCAGAACATTTTACTCCCGAATTACCAAATTATGAGCACAAAAATTCCATTATTATGTTTATGATTTTCTTTTAAAATCCATTCTGAATTACAAACATCTGGTCTACAGGACCTGTTTTATTTGCGACCTGTCCAGTGTATAGGTTTCCGATCTTTTAGGGTCAGAATCTAGAGTCGAATTTAATCTGAATTTTATAAAAGAACTGGATTAAGAAATATCATTTTTTTGTCAGAGGTCGTTTCTGTGGTTGAACATCTCAATTAACAGTCGAAATTAGAGTATCGGAGGAACGGCGGAATAGTGATGGTTATTTTCCAACTTACCCCTAATATCGTTGGACGCTATCATATTTTTTGCAGGAAAACATGAGTGCATTGATGTTATTGTTGAAGGATTGACAGGGAGGTCTGACAGACTGATAGTCGATAGTCTGAGAGTTAGCATTAAATCAATAGAGATATATCAAATGCTAGGAATAGTTGAAAGTTTCGTAGATCACACAGGGCAGACGCAAAATTCTGAATTCACAACACAGATTGTCAGGTCCTACGATTTTCTGAATTCATACACCATCATAGATATTCTGGACCATGCAGATGCGAATCACAGAATGAACTGGCCCTTGAAAATTATAGTATTTTGTATTGTGGATACAACATTTTTTTATATATATAGTGTAACTGTTTCTCGTACGGAAACGTTGCCCGTTTCTCGTTTCTAATAGCTAATATCACCTCAGAGTTAGACTATTATAATCATCAACCAGCGTGATGTGCAAAGAACACGGAACGGAGACTTACTTTCTGGATCCAATGTTTGGAACCAAGGATCCAAATCTTTAGGCAAGGATTTCAAGGCAGATGCAATACGTGCCCTCAACAAGCTGAGTCTCTTCCGCCAGTCTGCAGAAATTCTCTTCCGATCAATCAACCATTCTGCAAAACAACTTCGATCAGAAAACATAAACCCAAAATATTAAAGCAAATGCATTCTGTGTTTTTAATGCATCTTTTTTTAGATTTTGCTCAGAAGAATGTCACAACTTTTACCAAACTTCATTTAGGCAGACCACTCTGTTAATCACAGGCTGAAGAACCCTTCCATTTTCAAACATCCTTGCGATTAAGTCGGGAAAACACCGTGGAATGAAAAGATTATTTTTTGAAAAATAAATGAAGAAACGTAAAGAATATAATCCTTTTTGTTTTAAAATGTCTACCTCCGAGCCTGGAGTATGTGATATCTATTGGCAGGTTCTGTATATCACTAGAATTATTTTGCATCTCTACGTGCCACGAAGAAACGCTTCTAATCAATCCACTATTTCCTACTCGGCTTTGGCCACGATCCGGAATGGATTATAATTTCCAGCGGAAAATTGCGGAGTCCGGACGCGGCAGAGTAATACCCCCACCACTTTGAAAATTATTTATGCTAAATTGAAGACAGGTTTAAGGTTTCGAAATCACAGGTTTAAGGTTTCGAAATCACACTCGCATGGTTGGCTTTATATACAAATCCACCAAACACGACGAACAGCACAAATATATATATATATATATATCGGATTTTTCTTCATTGTCAAATGCTAACAGAATTGAATAGACTCATAAAAAGGATAAGTCTATGGAGTTGGAGGAATCGAATAGACTCATAAAAAGGATAAGTCTATGGAGTTGAAGGAATTGACAATACAATTAAAAGTGGTTGGAATCTCGGCAAAAACAATTCAGAAAATCTAGTAGTAGCATTGTTTCAATCGTGTTTTTTATGGTCTTAGATTGGTGTGCGTGCAACACAATTGGATTGTCCCATGAATTGTTCCACTTGGGACTCAAGGCATGAGTGATCTGATGGATATTAATGTGGGAGGGTGGTCGTGGCAAGTGCGCGACAATTGGATTGTCCCATGAATTGTTCCACTTGGAACTCAAGGCATGAGTGATTTGATGGATATTAATGTGGGAGGGTGGTCATGGCAAGTGCACGACGTGTGTGACAGATATGAGGTGATGCAAGGAGGCGTGGTGGGTTCGGCAGCAAGGTGTGCCAAGCATTAATCAGTGAGGTGGTGGAGGTTATCGTGAGTTTTTTGCATGCAATTTGGTTGTGGAGTATTGCGGTTCTAGGAGCTAAGGATCAGTGGTCGAGCTCCTCTCATGCAGCAAGTGTGGACACAGGCTCTGGTTGTGCAAGGGTCTCGGTGCAAACTTCATGGCGACGGTTCTAGGGTGTTAGTTGGTTGAGAGGTCACCCAGTGTGCGAGTCGTGGGCTTCTGGTCGACTGGTGGTTTGACTCAAAGATTGTTCTATTGTTCAGTGGGGTTTGGTGAAAATGGCTCGGCCAACTTTAGTGAAAAACGAAAAGGATAAGGGGGAGCAGGTGTCGTTGTAATGCGGCACCTCGGGAGGGAAGAGGAGCTTCCTCCTTGCAACTGCCAAGATGGACTGGCCGGAAATCATAGGCTTAGCATATCAATGTTGCGGCTCAAGCTTATGTCACAGGCATCCCTGCCCAGGTGAGACAAATGATTGTTGGTTGGGAGGTAGACCTCAACTAACGCGTTGAACTGGAAATACAGGAGGAGGAATGGAGGTTGTTGGTTTCGAACCCTGGCAACACTCACGGCAAGCTTACATACTATAAACAAATAGTTCATCTCTACTGGGTGATGAAAAACATAGTGGCCAGGGCAATTATGAATACAACAGGGTTCATTAAAACAGATCCAGGACTTCGAAATCCATAAGGAATTCCAACTTGTCCAATTTCAAATTCAGCAGCAAAATGTTTGGTTGGGTTGTATTGAACGGCACATCAGGTGCCCGCCTCAGTGACAGATTTTGGGTTCTAGTGTAAAGGACCCTACTCTAGTGGAGTCCTCTGAGGACTAGCTTTAGATGGTTCTTAGTTTGTTGTTTTTGTTAAAATTTTGATGTTGTATATGTCATTAAATAGTACCGATGTTAATAGCTTAAGAGTGAAGTTGGTTTTAGACATTCAAGCCTATAAGGCTAAGTTTGACATAATTAAGAGCTTCAAATTTTGGATGGCGTATAATGCGTTTTGATGGCCAACAGACCTGGTTTCCCGATGGGCAGGTTGAGGCCACAGAATGTCTATTATCGTTGTAACCTGTTTTTTTATGAATGAATGAAAAGTCCTACTAAGCTTACAAAAAAAAAAAATGTTTTTTATGGTGGAAATGGATTCAGCACGATCAAAAACCTCTCGAACACCCAAAATCTTGAAGTTTGACAAATATAACTTAAATTTACAAAAAAATCAGCCAAATTTTATTAGAATCTTGTCATAATTTCTATAATTTTCAAAAAAATATATATATTAGTTAGACTAGGAGCATTTAAAAAATCTTAAAAACTCTCAAATCCCATAAGGAGATAGAATGAGTGATCTATTGGATTTTTTTTTCGTTGTCATATTCCTGAGATAATGGATTTATAAAAAAATTAAAGCCTATTGGTTTTTTTCGTTGTCATATTCTTGAGATAATGAATTTATAAAAAAAACCCATGAGAGGATGGAATGGGTAACATTTTGGGTTTTAGAATGGATGTTGGTGCATGAATTTATTTATTTTAAGATGAATATAGGTTGAGGTTAGTTTTAATATTAAATAGAGCATGTGTTTCTTTCTAAGAGGTCATAGGTTCAAAACCAGAGGGGGGTAGAGTATGTATGTCTTTGTAGACTTAGCAGTCAAATCGTTGCGTGGAGGTGGGTCCCTTGTCCCACAAACAAGGGGGTCTCATACACCAATTTGGTGTCTCGCTTGGCCGTGACCTCAAAATTGTATAATAAGAATAATAATAATAATTTCTTTTGTAATAGTGTTATGTAAGATTTAGTCGAGTTTGGTTGTTTTGGTGTTATGTAAGATTTAGTCGAGTTTGGTTGTTTTGAAGTAGTTTTTATTTTTAACAAGTGCTACATAGTAGTTAATCTCTGTGATTTAGTTTGATTTTTATTTCTAACAAGTGTTACATAGTAGTGAATCCTTGTTGTTTAGTTTTAGTTAAATTAATGTAAAAATATTGAATTTAAGTTACTGTTAACAATCTGGTCAATTTAGAAGGAAAATTTTCGTTGCGCCCAAGTCTGCGCTCTGCCTCCTGGTCTACCCTGCACATAGGGTTTCTGGTGCTGCGACAGGGTGGTGTCGTTCGGGGTGCTTGCCCTGGCTTGGGTTCGGCCCAATGGTGAACTCTCAGGGCCCTCCCCCGCCTCCTCCTCCTCTTAAGGTCAAGGCCTTCAAACTTTTGATCGCTTCCTAGCCGAAGAAGTGTCACACTAAAAATTGTCACCTTGACATTTTGCTGACTGTATGAGCTCATTAACACTCATACATGCCTCCTCTGCAAGTCTTACAACCTTTACTCCTCATGTAAAGCCCTGAAACAGGAGGAAAAACCCTAAAAATCTCTGAAACTTTGGGTACGCAGGTAACATGAGGCCTGCCTGCGTTCCTAGCTTGGGTACGCAGGTAATACACTGCTTACCTGCGTTTTAGAACGCATTTTTCCTTTGCAATGCCTGCGTACCCTCCTCAAAGTCAAAAAGGCGAGAAAGTAAAGTCAAAAAAGTGGTTTGAGGTCAATTCTAGAAGGTTCTAGATGAGAATTTTTGGGGATGAGTACGCTTTGATAAGGTGCATGTATACCTCACCTTAAGGAACTAATCCCTTGATGTGAGGAGTCTATCCCTTTGAAGGAGGATTCTATCCCTTAAAAGGTGGAATCCTAACCTCCTCATCTGCTCTATAAAAGGAGGCATTGGGTAGCCTCAAATGGTTAGATTTTGGAGATTGAGATTTTGGAGATTGAGAATTGGAGTTCAAGCTTTATGTGTGATTTAGTTGAAGTTCTGTTGAGATTTAGACTTCTTTCTGCTGAGCTTTTGATAGGAAAGATCACATACCTCTTTATACTCCTGAAGGAAGAGTGCAAGACTTATCAAAGTAGAGGAGACTCCTTGCTTCGGACCCCGGGAAGGCCTTTCAAACATCAAGGCTAAGGTTGTAAGGTTCTTATGTTATTTTAAGATTAATACAATCAAGTTTTTTTTTCTCAATACATTATCATTCGATTGTTTATTTCAATAAGCTATCATTTGACCATTTATTCCATAGATTCCTTGATCACTATGATAGGTATGTTTTACGATTATTTGTTATACAGGTGCTATTTAATATTTTCTTGTTTGTGATTGCAGGTCGATGAAAGACAACACTTTCTTGCGACGAAAGAACTCTTTTTGTGACGAAGGATTATTGTTGCGACGAAAGAACTCTTGTTGTGACAGAAGGATTATCGATGCGACAGAAGCACTACGACTGCAAATAAGCATTTGGATCTAAGGTAGGATCGACACCTTTATAACATTTATTTGTAAAATGAATATATTTAGAGAAAGACAAACTTAGTTGTTCGTTTGTTGCTAGATTGTCTTCTGACACTAGGGAGATCGGTCTTGTCTGCAAGAACGATTTATCCGACCAACAAATTGGCGACTCCACTGGGGAAAGAACTTGTTGTTTTTGGTTCTCTTTTATTTTGATTTGAGGAAAACTTTTTCCTGGTTTTTGATTGATGGATATCTACCTGGGTAGCTTAGGTTTTCTCTATTTTTGAAAATTTTGAAATCTTTTACATTTTTCTTGAACTTTTCTGGGGACCGCACTTTGTTCTTTTGCACAGTGCAGGTAGTTTCGCACTTTCCTTAAGTAAACAGTGCGGGACCGCACCTGTTACTTTTGGGGCCTGCGCACCCTATTAAATTTTTTGAAAAATTTTAGATTTCTTTTTCCATTTTAGTTTAGATTTGATTTAGGATTCTTAGCATCTACCCAGATCTGTATTTTTCAGTCGAAAATCTCTTGTTTCTAAATTTCTTTCAGCAATTATTCATCTCATCAATCTCCATTAAGTTAATTGGGTGTTTTGAGTCTCTTTTCACAATTTTACATCTTTTTTCTTTTGTTTTCACAATTTTACAATTTAGAGGGGCTAAATTGTGTATGAGTGTTAATCGCCTTTGAGTGTTTTTTGATCTTTGGAACTCTCACCCGATTTTCTTGACTTGCACTTGATTGGTTCTTAGATTACATTAGAATCATCTTGTGTTTGAGAATTCTCTTGCATAGATCACATTTGCATAATTAGAATTCTAATTTTCAGAATATGAATGAAAAATGTGCATAGATTACATTTTCATACTTTTCAAGTGAATTGTGCATAGATTACAACTGCATAGTTTACATTCTGAAAAATCAATCATAGATTTAGATCAATTTTCTTTGATTTGAATTTAGATGTTTTTATGCTTGTTTTAAAAACACAAAAATATAAAAATTATTTTGGGATTGATTTGCATTAGTTTTCTTGATAAAATTAGTGCATTAGAGAATTTGTTATATCTTCTCTTAGTGATCAATTCTTTGCATTGTTGGAAGTGAATGGAAACTCTCTCCTTACTTTAGTTAGGATTCATCGAATTGAAAGATTACATTATCATATTCGATTGCATTCAGTTTTGGTTCGGGTCATAACATCATTGGTTTCATATCCATTTACCCTTTTGAGTAATAACAGCCTAAATAACACAGCGCTTAATTAAAATTCATCTAGTAATTTTTACATTTTTAGGGCTCTTTCCACCAATATAGCTTAGGATTAGTGCTTTGGAATAGGTTGTAGTTAACTTTCCAAAGCAACTAAAACAAACAAGTAGATAAATCTTACGGTAGGAAATAAATCCAATTGTAATTGGTACATTATGGGAAGCTTCTCTTAAAGAAGTCAATCACGAGATCATGTCCGAACCTTTGAAACAATCAATTATGTTTCATTGGGGAAGATAGAAGATTTTTCGCGCATTACAAATGGTAAACCTCGGATTAACCATTGTCGAGGAGCCTGGGGTCACTTGTCGGCAAACCTCGGATCGACCATGTCGAGGAGCCTTCAAGGGGATTGAGCTTTGTTACTCTTCCCTTGCGCGTGGAATCGGATCGTAGACTGTTCCCCCAGTTGTATTTGTTATTTTTAATAACCTTAGTGTCCATAAGCTTAAGATTATTTCCTAAGGTGACGGTGAAGGAAAGATCTCACTGTACCTGGAGCAGACGTCGACTAGACTCACTTGGACTCTCTGAGGGGTTCTCTTCACACGAGATGGTTTTGTGAAGAAACTTCTGCCAGTCTGTTTCATTAAGCAGATTGTCGGGGTAACTGTTCCAACCGCCTTTTCTGTATTAAATTCTACGATGTTGGATTTCATCACCAACTAGTGTTTTTAGTACGGGAAGTTACTATTTGTGTGTGGTTTGACTCCTAGATTTGATAGCGCGTGTTAATTTGTTTATTTTTACTTTTTGAGACCATAGGTGTGAATTGTGGATTTTAATTGTTAGGTGTGAATTGTGAATTGTTAATTTTAGTTTTAAATTGTTGATAAAATTCACTGAAGTTGAATATAATGGCAACTGTTTCGGAATTTACCAAACAAGGAACCCCTCTTAACGAGAATCCTAGTACTTTTCCTTGCTTTGAAAATGTTGGTCCTCCTTATATGGCTACATTTTCATTACCTGGATTTACAATAGGTTTACCGATATGGTTATTTTCAACTTCGTTGGCCCCAAATACTCCAATTGTTCCACCTCAACCGGATGCTTCACCTCAACAGAGTTCACCATCTCAACATCACCAACCTAACCTTCTGTTGACCCTTTACCTTCTTCGCCTAATATTTCTTCCTCCATTTCTTCCTCTTCGCTTGGTAAAATCCTTGACGCTAGTAACCAGGTGGTGAAGAAGAAGAAAGGGAAGAAGAAGAAGAAGAAGAAGCAAGATAAGAAAGAAGTCAACCAACCAACCATGGTTGTAAGTGTTAGTTGTGTTGAGGAAACCTCCAACATGCATCTTAAACCCAAATACCCTTGCAGGCTTTGTAAGGGTGACCACTTCCTTATCAATTGTCCTGGTATTTCGAAGGTCTTGGAAGTATGGTCAGAAAAATCTCATCAACTTTCCGTTGATCCATCAACCAGTGATAGTCAGGTTCCTGGGAAAAAGGGTAAAGTTAGGTTTCCTTGTAAGTTATGCAAAGGGAGTCATCAAACTCACATTTGCCCTCACATGGATGAAGCCTCAAAATTATTGGAAAACCTTACTGTTCCACAGCAAGAATTTCCAACTGGTTACCATAAAATTTCTCCCAACCTACCGTCAACTGACAGAGTGATTGATCTAATTTCAAATACGGTCGATCCTACTCTTCCATTGGAGAGTGAAACTCATGTCACTCAGGTTGATGATCCGTTAGTTGATCAAGTGCTCGATTCGATTTCACATTCGATCGATCCCATTCTCCCTGTAGAGAGTGAACTTCATAACGCTCAGGTTCTTCTTGTTACATCAGATTCTTCTACACCGGGGGGAATTTCACCTGTTTCTACAGAACCCCCTCCAAGTACTGAGGTCTTTTCCTTTGATTGGAATAGACTGACAGAACCTCGTCTTCCTTCCTCCATACCTTTCCAAATCATTGTGAAGTTGGGTGGTAGGGACATACATCGCACACAGGTAGATGAAGGTGCTTCTGTTAGTATTTTATCCTCAACTGCTTGGAAAGCTTTGGGTTCCCCTCAGCTTGTGCCTATTACGCAGAATCTGAAAGCTTTTAACAGAACCATTAGTGAACCTTTAGGGATCCTTCCCAAGTTTTCTATTACTTTGGAAGGTAAAACTGTCTGTATTGATCTTATGGTAGTTCGAGGTCCCTTGGATTTCAATTTACTCCTTGGGCGAGACTATGTTTATGCAATGAAAGCTGTTGTATCGACACTCTTTCGCGTGATGTCTTTCCCTCACAATGGCAATATTGTGACTGTAGACTAGCTTTCATTCGCTAGTCTTGATTCGACTACCAATTATCCGACATCCCTAAATGTTCATGATTCTAAAGTGGTGTCTACCCCGCCATGGGTTAATTATGTGGCAACTAGTCCCATGTTTTCAATTACCGATGTAAGTGAGTCTCTCACTGTTTTCTCGTCTTCCTTTGACTTAGATCCGGTAATTGACATGGAAAACTCTATGGGATTATTTGAACGCGATTTTCTTATCCCTTTTGAGTCCCTTGACATGTGTTCCTTCCAGAGAACTATTCTTCCATCTGATGAAGACCTTTTGGAAGCCATGATCAAGGTGTGTCCATTGACATGTGTTTCTTCTAGTTGGAAGCCATGATCAGTGGGCGAGGATAGTTCCTTTTACTGTGTCAACCTCGTTAAAAAATGAATTAGTGAGTCCGAGGATAATTCCTTTTACTGAGTCAACCTCGTTAAAAAATGAATCAGTGGTCTGAGGAAAGTTCCTTTTACTGTGTCAACCTCATTAAAAAATGAATCAGTGAGTCTGAGGATAGTTCCTTTTACTGTGTCAACCTCATTAAAAAATGAATCGGTGGCTGGTGAGGAGAGTTCCTTTTACTATGTCAACCTCGTTAAAAAATGAATCAGTCGGCGATGAGGACAGTTCTTTTCCTGTGTCAACCTCATTAAAAAATGAATCAGTAGGTAGATTATAGAGAGTAGATTGATAGATTAGAAATAAGTAGTTTCTAAGGATGGTTCCTGTTACTGAGTCAACCTCGTAAAAAAATGAATCATGTATGAGGATAGTTCCTTTTACTGTGTCAACCTCGTTAAAAATTGAATCATTTGATCAGAGGACAGTTCTTTTCCTGTGTCAACCTCGTTAAAAAATGAATCAGTTGGTCTGAGGATAGTTCCTTTTATTGTGTCAACCTCGTTAAAAAATGAATCAGTGAGTATGAGGATGGTACCTGTTACTGAGTCAACCTCGTTAAAAAATGAATCAGGTATGAGGACAGTTCTTTTCCTGTGTCAACCTCATTAAAAAATGAATCAGTAGGTTATATAGGAAGATTGTAGAGAGTAGATACGAGGATAGTTCCTTTTACTGAGTCAGCCTCGTTAAAAAATGAATCAAGTATGAGGATAGTTCTTTTCTTGTGTCAACCTCATTAAAAAATGAATAAGTAGGTTATATAGATAGATTAGAAATATGTAGATTTGAGGACAGTTCCTGTTACTGTGCCAACCTCGTTTAAAAAATGAAACATGTAGATGAGGAAAGTTCCTTTTACTATGTCAACCTCGTTAAAAAATGAAACACGTTGCCATGAGCATAGTTCTTTTCCTGTGTCAAGCTCGTTAAAAAATGAAACAAATCCTCCCCTAATTGAGTCGAGTCTTTGACTAGATCTCGTAAATGTTAAGTCATATATTTAGGTTAGTTATTTTAGTTTTTGCATAATTTTCTTACAGTTTTAGGTTGGGTCTTTCATATGATCTCGTAAATGAACCTTCATTCCATCCAGCTAATTATTACCAGTGTACTTAGTTGAATGAAATGAAGCTGGGGGGGCATGCGCTCTAGTAGTTACGCTTAGGGGGCATCAAGCACAATTTTCTCTCTGTTTCAAGCTTGTGTAAAAATGAAACCACTCTGAAGCATAGTTTTTCTCTGTTTCAAGCTTTTGTAAAAATGAAACCTATTTGAAGCATAGTTTTTCTCTGTTTTAAGATTTTGTAAAAATGAAACCTATCTTGAGTCAATTTCAGTTATTTTCAAGACTCATTAAACTCATGAAAATCTCGAGATTATTTTGCTATCTTTCATTCTCGTAAAACACATGAAAATGTCAAGTTCTTTCTGTCTTTTCCTGCTTGTTAATTAAATTGAAATTCGGCCATAGGAGTATATTTTTATCCCTTTTTCGAACTCGTTAAAATTTACAGAAAAAACGAAATTACTGAGTATACTTTTATCACTTTTTCGGACTCTTGAAAATTACGAAAAAGCGAAACTCTGGAGTTCTCTTTTTAGCCCTTTTCAGACTCTCTAAATATGAAAAGATTGCCGAGTACTTGATTGTTCGAACTCGTTAAAGTAAATGAATGATCATCCCTTCAGTATAAGTTTACCCCTTTTACAGACTGAAATGGACTACTTACGAAAAAGGTATACGTTGACTAAATACGGTCAATAGAGTTCTCTCTCGCATTATTTTATCCTTTTTCGGGCCCGAGAGACTAAATTTACGAAAAAGTACACCCATGGAGTTTTCTTAAGTTTTTTCTTCTGACTCCCTAAAATTGAAAAACACCGAGTTTCTCCTATACTGGACTCGTTAAAACTTAACAGTAAAGGACCTGTTTAATTTTCAACAGGAACGAACCACTCATTCTTAGGGTTCGAATCTTAAACTAAGTTGGACTCATCCGAAGGATGAGCTTATAAACAAGGAAATTTTATCCTCCTCAAGCTTGTCAAAAATAAAGAGGTACTTGCCAAAAATGGTGGGGGAAAAGAGAGAAAAACAAACATGTTTGTTACATTTTGATTATTCGGAAAACCGTTAACCACTCTTGAACACGACACTTTTTGTTCACCTGGGTTGGGAAATCCTTTGCCTAACAGTTAATCAAACCATATTGAAAGTCTTCAGCCGGTTTCTGGGTATTAGCTTTGGGTTAATTGTTACCAAGCCATCTGCAGTGTCGTTATGTGTCCAAGAGAACAGTTCAAATAAAACCATTCATCTGCAAAATATCTGTCATCCATTTTGACCATCCCTGAGTCAGTCCTTGCCAATATATTTTCAAAACTTGATCTATGATTTCGTGTTGTGGGCTTGCCTACGACGGATCGCTTTCTATCGACGACAGCTCATTATCTAGGAAGTTGATCCAGAAATCGTCAGTACCTTGAAATCTGCATGCCTCAATGGCAGGTTTCTCGCCTTCGACGACAGGTTGCATCATTGACCTTCGATCGAATGATTCCGTGACATGTTCGAATTCAACTCATTCATTCACATTTCATGGATTGTACTGAGTACTTTGAGAGCCATTGACATTACTGGTGGTTTCTCTCACACTTGTTAATAGTTTACATCATTGACTGGTAATCAAGTGGTTTCTACCATGTTCGACTTAAACACATTTAATCGCATGGATAGAATCGTACTAGTTCGAGATGCAGAAATTAAGACCCTAGATCTAGTTTCTACCATCCAGGCTGCGAGGAATTTTGTTATCAATTATACAGTGGACTATTTATAAATAGATGGTTGTGTCCATGTTATGTCTACATATGTCTATACTGTGATGTATTCAAAATCATTCCTGTATCAGAACAGTTTGAATTAGTTTCTAGTTAGTTTTGATCTGAGTATGGGAATGCCTACCTCAGCGATGATATGATTACATATATATATTTTGCATTGAATGTTTTTACAGGTTCCGACTGGGGTGTCCACAGGATGATCCTTGAAATGATAAAGTACTTCACTCTTCATATATGATAGACTTCATCTTCATCTATTTCAGACTTCGCACTTTAGGGGGCAATCTGTTACACTAAAAATTGTCACCTTGACATTCTGCTGACTATATGAGCTCATTAACACTCATACATTCCTCCTCTGCAAGTCTTACAACCTTTACTCCTCATGTAAAGCCCTGAAATAGGAGGAAAAACCCTAAAAATCTCTGAAACTTTGGGTACGCATGTAACATGAGGCCTGCCTGCGTTCCTAGCTTGGGTACGCAGGTAATACACTGCTTACCTGCGTTTTAGAACGCAGTTTTCCTTTGCAATGCCTGCGTACCCTCCTCAAAGTCAAAAAGGCGAGAAAGTAAAGTCAAAAAAGTGGTTTGAGGTCAATTCTAGAATGTTCTAGATGAGAATTTTTGGGGATGAGTACGCTTTGATAAGGTGCATGTATCCCTCACCTTAAGGAACTAATCCCTTGATGTGAGGAGTCTATCCCTTTGAAGGAGGATTCTATCCCTTAAAAGCTGGAATCCTAACCTCCTCATCTGCTCTATAAAAGGAGGCATTGGGTAGCCTCAAAGGGTTAAGAAGTTTATGGAGATTGAGATTTTGGAGATTGAGAATTGGAGTTCAAGCTTTATGTGTGATTGAGTTGAAGTGCTGTTGAGATTTAGACTTCTTTCTGCTGAGCTTTTGAGAGGAAAGATCACATACCTCTTTATGCTCCTGGAGGAAGAGTGCAAGACTTATCAAAGTAGAGGGGATTCCTGCTTCGGACCCCGGGAAGACCTTTCGAACATCAAGGCTAAGGTTGTAAAGTTCTTCTGTTATTT
This sequence comes from Pinus albicaulis, assembly GCA_034641835.2. Taxonomy (NCBI): domain Eukaryota; kingdom Viridiplantae; phylum Streptophyta; class Pinopsida; order Pinales; family Pinaceae; genus Pinus; species Pinus albicaulis. The sequence goes on from CM076576.1 coordinate 999,249,971, forward strand.
TTAAGATTAATACAATCAAGTTCTGTTTTTCTCAATAAATTGTCGTTCGATTGTTTATTTCAATAAGCTTTCGTTTGATCGTTTATTTCATAGATTCCTTGATCACTATGATAGGTATGTTTTATGATTATTTGTTATACAGGTGCTATTTAATATTTGCTTGTTTGTGATTGCAGGTCGATGAAAGATGACACTTTCTTGCAATAAAAAAACTCTTGTTGCGACGAAAGGATTATTGTTACGACGAAAGAAATCTTGTTGCAACGAAAGGATTTTGATGCAACGGAAGCACTACGACTGCAAATAAGCATTTGGATCTAAGGTAGGATCGACACCTTTATAACATTTATTTGTAAAATGAATATATTTAGAGAAAGACAAACTTAGTTGTTCGTTTGTTGCTAGATTGTCTTCTGACACTAGGGAGATCGGTCTTGTCCGCAAGAATGATTTATCCGGCCAACAAGACGAAAAAGAAAACTCGCCTCCAAGTTCGTCAAGAGATTGGATGAGATCCCCTAGGTGGCTCTCCCGCCTGAGGGTCTGATGAAGGTGTCCCTTTCCCTTGCGGACCGAGCACTAGTTGGGTAGTTCACGAGATTATGGCCTTCACCAAAATCTACGGAAGCCTAGATCACCTGAAACTAGAAGCCCCTCATTGCAAATAGCGTCACCTCGTACTTTCTGGGGCGAGGTTTCTTCCTGTTTGAATTCAACTCAAAGGAGGATAAGGACTTGATTTTCAGGAACAATCCCTATTTCATGGGTCCTCAAGGACTGTATTTAAATCGTTGGACTCCATACTTCAACCCCTCGGAGGATGTTTCATCTGTCGTTCCAGTCTAGGTCAAGCTCCCAAACTTCCCAGTGCACTGCTGGAACTGGGAATCAATGCAACAAATTGGCAACGCCCTTGGAAAATTCATAGACAGAACAAACAACAAAGATCAATATGACTGCGCTAGAATCTGCGTGGAGGTTTATCTTGAAGTTGGGTTGCCAAAAGCCATTAAGCTAACGGTGGGAAACTGGTCCCATCTGCATAAATTAGACTAGGAACAGTTGTCGTTCAAATGCCGTGGATGCCATGAGTATGGCCACTTTTTCAAGAACTACCCCAAAACTGCAAGCCTAGAAAAGGAGAAAGAAGAAGGATGGTATCAAGCCAAGAGATCTAGAATGAGCCTTAGGCCAGGGCCAATCGGACAAGGGGTGGAGAAAGGAAAGGGAATTACAGCACCCACGGGGAGCATTCCTAAGGCCAAACCCACCCACAAAGGTCAAGATAACATCTTTGCAGTCTTGAACTTAGAGACAGAGGAAGTCCAAGAAATTGACCCATGGGACATGCAAAAGGATCTCAAAATGCAGGAAGCCCTAGAACCACTGAAGATTGGTGTTTGTCCTGGAGAAACCCTGAAAGAGAAAGACCCTGCCTCTGAGGGTGAAGATATGGATTCAGAGGAGTCAGAGGAAGAAGGAGAAATTGGGGATTCCCAAACTTCGGTCAAAAGATCGACCAGGGGACGGAAATCCTCCAGGGAAAAGAGAGATCACGAAACCTACAAGGAGAAGCTGCAGAGGAGCTAGCCAACCCTAGAAAAGATATTGGCAATAAACCCTAAGGCAAACAAAAATCAAAGCCAGGGCTCTAAGGGAGCCCTCTCAGCTCAAAAAAGGAAGTAATGAAGATCGTCTCCTGGAACTGCAAAGGGATGGGGAACAACCTAAAAGAGGAAGCAATGAAAATTCTGGTAAGGTTGGAAAGGGCGGACATTCTTCTCATCCAGGAGACCAAAATGGAGGAAAGGGACTTTCTCCACAAAAGAAAACTATTTAGGGGAAAAGGAGGAGGTATTGTTGTCTCCTCTAGAGGCACCTCAGGAGGGCTGGGAATTCTATGGGACGATACATGCTTTGAGAAAATCCTACTTAAACTCAACTCAAACTGGATTTTTGCTCAGTTTTTGCATCGCCATATCAAAGAGATAGTGAATCTTTTCAATATTTATGCCCCGGTCATCTTGGGAGACAAAAAAACATTTTGGGAATCCATTAGGGATCTAGCAAATGATATTTAGATGGAAAATGTCATTCTCGCCGGAGACATGAACATTACTTTAAGCCAAGGGGAGAAGCGAGGGGGCAGTATTGTAAGGGATCCAACCAGAGAATGGGTGGAAGAATTCATTCAGGACTGGGATCTGTTGGACATCAAGCCAGTCAAAGGCAAATATACATGGACCAATAGAAAAACGAGTCTAGGTCACATTGCTGCAAGATTATATCGCTTTCTCATCCAGAGTTCCTTCTTGCTTTTAGGTCTTGATGTCAGTTATGTTATTCTTTCTTCATTGGTCTCTAATCACAAGCCCATTAGGCTGGAGCTGAAGCCATATATGAGTCTGGGGCATATTCCCTTCCGTTTTAGTGCTATTTGGGTGCAGTAGCTTGAATTTTTGGAAAGATTTGAGGAAGTCTAGAGACTCCCTGTCAGTGGATCCCCCTTCTTTGTGTGGGAAGAAAAGTTGAGGAGAGTGAAGAGGGCCCTCAAAGGCTGGGCTAAAGCCCTCCCTTCTCCGACCGAGTCAAGGCGGGCTGCCTAGGCCTGTTTGGAGAGTCATAAAAAACAAATGGAAGATATGGACATCTCGAAGGACAACTTAACCTTGGAAGAGGAGCTCCAACTTAATCTTCACAAGGCTTGCATCCAAGAGGAGGAATTCTGGAGACTTAAATCTTGCAGTCTGTGGCTACAAGCTGGGGACAGGAATACCTCCTTTTTTCATAAGCAGACTCAAGCCAGAAGAAGCTTCAATTCTATGGTGGAGATAACCTCAGGATACCAATCCTTCTCCAACTTTACCAGCATAAAAAAAGCTGCCCATCAACACTTCAAAGACTTGTACACAGAGGATAAGAAAGCAAGTCACATCTCTAACCTACTTAAGTTGGTCCCTCTAAAGGTAAATGCCCAAATGAACGCTATGCTGACTGCTCCTGTCACCATCAATGAAATCAAGTAGGCCCTTGATGAAATGGATCCGGACAAGGCTCCTGGGCCAGATGGGTTTATTGCTAAATTCATTAAAACTTGTTGGAACATTGTCAAAAAGGACCTCTACAAAATGATCTTATAGTCTCAGACCTGCCACAAGCTTGGGGGCAACACCAACTCGGCCTTCTTGGCCCTTATACCTAAAGAGAATGGCGCCAGTTCTTTCAACAGATTCAGGCCAATTTCTCTCTGCAACATTGGCTACAAGCTCATCACTAAAGTCATGGAAAATAGGCTGAAAGGCCTTCTTCCGGAAATCATTCCTGAAAATCAAGGGGGATTTGTCAAAGGTAGGCAACTAACTGATAATTTCATCCTTGTTCAGGAAGTGATCCATTCAAGCATCCAAAGACGAGAAAAAGGCACGACTGTCAAGCTAGACCGGGCTAGTGTGTTTGACAGAGTTAGGCACAAGTTTCTCTTTGGGATTATGCAACAATTTGGGTTTGGCTGCAATTTTATAAGTTGGGTCAAGGTCTGCATTGCGAAACCATGGATTTCCCCACTTGTCAACGGGCGTGTTGCTGACTTCTTCAAGGCGAGTCAGGGGATAAAGCAGGGATGCCCTCTATCCCCCCTTCTCTACGTCATTCAAGCCTCTTTCCTCAGTTTTATGCTGGAGAAAAGATGAATCAATCAAGAGCTTATGGGTCTTAGAATCACCAAGGGAGTCAGAGACGTCTACCATGCACTCTTTGTTGATGTCTCCATCCTACTGGGGGGTGCTTCCTCTAACTCGGCCTCTCGCTTCAAGCTAGATCTTGACCACTACTGCCTCGATTATGGGAGTGAAATTAACACAGGAAAATGTTTCAGTTATGCTTGGAACCTTTATGGACTTGAGCTAAGAACAATCACCAAGATTTTTGACTTCAAAGGCTCCACGAAATGGGTGTCTTTTAAATACCTTAGACTACCAATCTTTCAAGGTTTCCCGATTGGGAGAGACTGGTACCCCTTGCTGGATAAATTCAAGCTCAAAATGCAAGCCTGGGGCACGTCGTGGCTCAACCTAGTAGGTAAGACTATTCTCATTAAGTCATTCCTTAATAGTTTTCCAATATTTCAGAGCTCTGTTTTGTTGGCTCCAGTGTGCATTCTTCACAAGATGGAGCAATTCATTCACTCTTTTTTTCTAGAAGGGAGGGAAGAATAATGCTAAGAGAATTCCGTTGGTCAGCTGGGATAAGATCGCTATGCCGCTGCTGGAAGGTAGCCTCCACATAAAAGACCTCGGGGAGCACAATATCACTTTGGGGGCCAAGATCTTATGGTGGTAGGTAGCAAGGAATCTGGGATGGACACAGAATGCTTTGTGGAAAAAATACAGCTTTGGAAAGCGTCTTTGCAACCTGGAGAAATTCTGAGCTAATCGACATGGCTCCCCGATCCATTAGTTGTGAAAGCATGCTCTTCCGCTGCTGCGTGACCACTTGTTCTGTATTCCAGGAAATGGGAAGCGAATCAGCCTGTGGGCGATTTAAGAGTGTTTCTAGACTCTTAAAACATGAAATAGTAAGATTTTCCAGTTTCAATGTCATAAAATTAATCGCCCACTTTTACACAACAATTTGTCACCGTCCCTGCAATCCCCTGTCCCGCACATTGGAGGGCTTATTTCGTGACCTGTGAGAAGTGACATGACCTGAAACCACTTTCATGGCATCCCCCTAAATAAGGACATTCATTCCCCTAAAGACAATTCCTTGTGAAAAACCATAAAAATAGCCTTTATGGCCTTGGCGCGACTAGTTAGTGTTATACCTGTGCCAATGGGGGAAATCCTCCAAAGAGGGCGCGCTAGCTAGTGCACTGTCTTAGTGTTGTACCCGCGCCAGGCTTATTAAGGAGTGTTTTTTAAAATTAAATGGTGGAAGATTGACTCCAACCAATTCCTGAACTGGTCTCTAAATTGAGTTGGGAGGTTTGGCTCCGGATCTCCATGTAGAGGAAGTTGTTTTCCACCTCTCATGGAAGCTTTCTTGAGGATAGGGCCAATCCCATGATTGTAGGGATCCCAAATCCTCTTCCACCATCTATATAAGCTTGCCATTTTCCTTTGCAAGCTAGTCTCCAAGAGCCTTCATAGCCTAAAGAATGCTCCAAGAGCCTTGATAACCCTCATAGAGCCAAATCAGTAGCAAGGAGATTATTGTCAAGACAACCGAAGAGAGAGGGTTGTCCCATTCCTAACGAGCTTTACCAAGACGTATTCCACTGTCGACTCGTTGAAGGAAGATTCAACGTCAGAGCCAGGTTGTATCTTTCTTTGTATTAATTAATGATAAGCGACTTTGGTTATGGTTCCACTTGTATTGTTCATTGTGATCATGAGTTGTGTCTTCTCTGACTGGTACATAATTGCATATATTGGGTTTACACTTGTGTGTTCGTGATGTTTTTTGTGTGTGAAGGTGTTCGATCGCGACAAGTGGGAGAATTGTGATCTGCTGGAGCAAGGAAACGGGAGCGCTATCTTCTCTACGAACAACAGCGTTGGACTTAAGGTAGGCCTTCTTCGCAATTTGGTCTATTGCAATTAAAAATTTGCACCTTAGCGTGATACGATTGTTGCCAGACCCGATCTGGGCTAGTAGGGATCGCCTCTGTCCACAGAGGGGATTTAGCTCTACAACAAATTGGCGACTCCGCTAGGGAGATAAAATTTTGTTGTTTGCTTTATAAACTACAGACGAAGCCTAAGGTTAGCCAGATAGCCTTCGAAACACTCTTTCTTTGCATTAGCGAAAGTAGATGAATGCTGCTTCAGTCAATCTCTGGTCTAGTTTATGAACTGAACATTTGGAGTATTGTCTTGTCTTTTTGTTCAATTCTTGACTTTGCTTGCTTGATCAGCTCTTTTGGCTAGCTCTTTTCATGTGTTTGGATTTTGTTAAGCTTCACTATCACTAGTCTGTTTCTTGGATTGCTCTTTTTATTTTTACATAGTAAACTCGACTAGCGCGCTTATTAGCCTGACAGTCGTGCCAATTGGCGCTTGTTGCCAGTTTACTACCCGCGCCAATCCTGTTATGGCACTAGATTCAGCCTGACAGTCGCACCAATTCTATAAGGTGCTAGGGTTTGCTCTGTTTTGAGCTTTCTGAGCTTGATCTGTGATTTTGGTTTCATTTTTACGCCTGCCTGAGTGTTCTGAAGCCTTGTTTGACTGACTGTGGCCTTCATCCTTTGGTTGTTTGCCCTCTTCTATCGATTTTGCATTCTAGCCCTAGGGCATCTAGGTGCTATAGTGTGTCGAGCCTCCCATAGGAGTTTTTGGTTTCTATCTGTTCAGTCAACTTTGTGATTGCTTCTCTGCATTCGTTTGGTGGTTGTCTACCGTTGTGTTGCGTTGTTTGAGTGACTAGTTTCTTCCTCATTCGAATTCCGCCTTGTCTCGTTTTGGGCCTAGATTACATGGTTCATTTGAGTCTTTGGGATTCTTTTGATTTGAGGGACTTTTTGTCAATTTGAGGTCTGATTGTGGTGTTTGCATTGAGTGAAATTTTCTTGCTTTTTCTCTTTTGCTACCGCCTCTCAAATTGTTCATTTCATTAGTTTTCATTTTGTTTAGTGCACTTTGCTCTTAAACATTGAAAATACAAAAAAAAAAATCTTTTGTTCTTGATTAGTTAAAACAAATTGAATCTTTTCTCTGTTATTAGTGATTAGTAACTCTGAAAGAAAAAACTTTTAGTTTCCATTAGCGGCATTAGAGACGTCACTGGTTGTTTTCTGGTCATTTTGTTATTGTGTGAAAAGCTCTTAACTCTCTCGTAATTAGCTTTCATCGAATGAAATGATATACTATAGGCATGTAGTGTGCATTTAGGATATTTGAGACATTACACTCGCTAGGGCCTGAAAATTGAAACATAATTGAATATTAACATTAAAATTTATTCAATTTACACTAAGGCAGCATTGAAACATTAACGAAATATTTAGAGGTTTAGGCTAGAGACGTGTTCCGGTGTCGTTAAACCTAGTAGTAATCGTTCGCCTCTTGGCTTTAGACAGCACTAGCACAGACTTGTGCTCCCCGTACCGTACCGTCGAGTATATAAAGGGAGACCCCACTAGGTTTCTAACCTTTATCCATAGGAAGCCGAGTCTGTCGCCCTATACCCGTGATACACCGAACACAACATTCGGGGAGATTGCCTGCACGTACGTTAAGTCCTTGGTTGATTTCTCCTTCATTTTCAAACCAAGGTGTATATTGCAGTTCACGATTATTTGGTACACCCTTTGCCTAGCATTCCTGAGCAGTCATTTTGATCTAATCTGACTCCTTAAATTTGAAAAGATCACCAAGCGCTTGTCCTTTCACGCTTGTTTCAAAACTGAAAGAGATAGAGTCACCTTTCATCCGTTTCTCGACTCTTAAAACATGTGACGACAACAAAAATGAAATTCGGCCCCTAAGGAGAGCTGGTCTCTTCTCGTGACTCTGTCAGCATTTCCCTCAATTAACTTAGTTTACCTCCACGTGGTCTTCTTTCTTTTTCTTGGAATTTTATTTATCAATTTCGTAGAAATTGAAAAATAAACAAATACTCTGCAAACCTTGAATTTAAATTATATCTCTGAACTTTATATTCCCTCGCCACCTTACAATAAGGTTGTCACCCGTCGGAACTTTATATTAATAGCCCGATACTTTTTGAATAAATGACTTGAAATGGACCTTCGGCTTTGGGCCCACATATATATATCAATGGTCGATCAAATACACGCACCGTACCTTGGTTAACCTTCATTCATCTTCTAGATACGACCACCGTCCGATGGCTTCCATCCATATCGACGGCGGTCGTCGATATCCCGCGGCCTCCGATGTCGAATGTTAATGCGGGATGGCACGCAATGAGAGTGGTTTCAGGGGTCCCGCCTTTGCCACGTGTCGAGCACTCAATGGAATCACTTTGAATTTAGGAATACCGCTTATTCTGCAAAAGCGGTGCGATATGGGCACTCTGGTTTCGTAAATCCACTTGTGGTTTCGGAACAGTGATTGACCACAGGTTAACGCCTTTCTTCCCGTGTTCTCCCGGTTTCTACTCAGGTCAGACCTTGGTTCAGGATTCAAAACAGTCCATCCATTCATTAAGCGGGGTTTTCATTACTACGGGACAGATCTCAATGACCACAACAATACGCAGACCTCGTCTGCGGGTGGGGTTTTCAATTGTTCAAACAATTCAAGGGAAACAATGAACACAGAGATGCGAAGATTGTACAACGACTCAATTCAATAGTTATATACATGACAATGTTCAATCGCCTCACAATTAAACAAATTCCTCACAAATAACGATTCAAGACAGTTGGATAGTCGACGGGAACTGAAATTCATTTAACTGGAAGCAATTGTTTGATACATAGATTTTTACTGCAGAAATATCTCCCCATACATCCGAGGGATACAATTTATATACATTACAATGTGTCTCTTCGGTTCCTCTGTGAGGACCGTTTAGAAAATCAAAAGCCTAATTACAATAATTCAACTAACTGAAACATGACAGATGGACTGAACCTAACTATTTGACTTCTACTAATCCTAACTGATCTAAATGCAATAGGTAGCTGAGGTATTGACACCTAGCTGTTACAGTTCAAATGATTTCGAACCCTCCTAGCCACAACACGTGGAAAAAACCTCCTACATTGCTGGCTAGTGTCTAATGCCCCTGCATCAGACTCCCGAGGGAGATTTTCTTCATGGGCTCCTGTCCATGAGCTCTTCCACTGATCTGCCTATCTTCTGCAAAATTCCTTCAATCATCCAAGTGGAATCTTCCTCTGGCTTGTCCTTTCATTTGATTAAGTACTGAAAGTACTCTTGTCCTCTGGTCTTCTTGAAAATTCTTTTGTCCAATATCTTCTCTGGTTGCAATGGTTGCGCTAGAGGTAGCTGCTCTTTCCACTCAATCTGTTCCTTGTTTGCTGATCTTTCTTCTACACCATCATCCTCATACTTGTACAAATCTGCAACATTAAAAATGGGAGATATTCCAACATCAGGTGGCAATTCAATCTCATAAGCATTCACAGAAAAAATTCTAAGTATCTTGCATGGCCCAATCTTTTTGAACTTCAGTTTATTATACTGCTTCTTTGGGAACCTCTCCTTTCTCAAGTGTGCCAAGACAAAATCTCCTACTTAAAAATGAACTTCTTTTCTGCTCAAGTCTGCTCTGCCTTTGTATTTGATGTTGTTGCCTTGTATTTTTTGTTTCACTTGTTCATGTATGGCCTGGATCTCTGAAGCAAATTCCTCACCATCTGCGCTCATTAGCTCTGCGCTTCCCAGGTTTCTTAACTCTGATATTCCGCTGGGGTGCATTCCATAAAAAATATGGAATGGATTCTGCCCTGTGCTTCTGTTTGGTGAGTCATTATATGCATATTCTGCCTGGGGAAAAATATGGTCCCATTGCTTGGGATGCTCTCCTGCAAGACTTCTCAACAAATTTCCCAGACTCCTATTCACTACCTTAGTTTTTCCATCAGTCTGAAGATGATAAGTTGAGCTGAAACTCAGTTTGGTACCAAGTTTCTTCCACAGTGTCCTCCAAAAATGACCCACAAATCTGGTTTCTCTCTCTGAAACAATACTCTTGGGCAACCCATGCAATCTAACAACTTCTTTGAAAAACAAGTTAGCAACATGGGTGGCATCACTAGTTTTATAACATGGAATAAAGTGTGCCATTTTGGAGAATCTGTCCATCACAAAAAAGACTGCATCATTCCCTCTCTGAGTCTTGGGTAGTCCTAGAACAAAATCCATACTCACCATGTCCCAAGGCCTGCCTAGAATAGGCAAGGGAGTGTACAATCCGGCATTCTGTCTCCTTCCTTTTGCATACTGACAGATTTTGCAATTATTCACAAACTTATCCACTTCTGCTCTCATCTTGGGCCAATAATAGAAGTGACTCAGCTGCTCATAATTTTTATCAGTACCAAAGTGTCCAGCAAGTCCACCACCATGCTTCTCTTTGATCAAATTTTCTCTCATGGAACATTTTGGTACACACAGTTGGTTTCTTCTGAATAGTAAGTCCTCCTACAAGAAATAATCCAGCCACCTGCTTCTATCTGTTAGAACAGGGTTACAACATGCCTCAAATGCTTCCTTAAAATCTGAATCTGTTTTATACAATTCTTTGAGAAAATCAAACCCTACAACTTCAAAATTAGTTTCTTGAACAAGCATGTGCCTCCTACTCAAAGCATCAGCTACTTTATTTGCTTAGCCACTTATGTGTTTCAAAACAAAATTAAAACCTTGGAGATACTCAACCCATTTGGCATGCTTATGATTCAACTTGGGCTGCTGTACAATATACTGCAAAGCATGATTATCAGAATATAATACAAATTCCCTGGACATCAAATAATGTCTCCACTTTTTCAATGCCTGAACAATTGCATAGAATTCCTTCTCATAAGAGGAATACTTTCTTCTGGTGTCATTTAACTTCTCACTGAAATAGGCTATCGACCTATCATCTTGACTCAACACAGCTCCAATGGCTTCCCCACTGGCATCACACTTCACTTGAAATGGTTTAGTAAAATCAGGCATAATCAAAACAAGCTTCTCAGTTATCTTTTTCTTCAAAAGTTTAAAGTTTATTTCTGCTTTAGCAGTCCACTTAAATGGTTGTTTGCTCTTATTTATTGTCTCAATGATGGGTGCATTAATCTTACTGAAGTTTCTTATAAATTTTGCTGTAAAAACTGGCAAGTCAATGGAAACTTCTTACCTCAAAAACATTTCTGGGTGAAGGCCACTCCACAATTGCCTTAACCTTTTATGGGTCCATCTTCAATCCTTCTGCAGAAACAACAAATCCAAAATACACCAACTCTTCTTTCATGAATGAACATTTCTTTAAGTTTATCAGCAGTTTCTCTTGATGCAGCTTCTTCAAGACATAATTAAGATGCCTTAGATGTTCTTCTTTGGTCTTGCTGAAAACTAATATATCATCCATATACACTATCACAAATTTACCAATGAATTCCTTCAATACTTCATTCATAAGTCTCATGAAAGTGCTAGGTGCATTTGACAACCCAAAAGGCATTACCATCCATTCATACAGTCCTTCATTTGTTTTAAAGGCAGTTTTCCACTCATCACCCTCTCTTATTCTAATATGATGATATCCACTTTTCAAATCTATCTTTGAAAAATATTTAGCACCACTCAAACAGTCCATTAAATCCTCAACTCCGGGCAAAGGGAATTTGTACCTGATGGTGATCTTATTGATTGCTCTAGAATCAGTACACATCCTCCAATCCCCATCTTTCTTTGGGCTCAATACTGCTGGTACTGCACATGGACTCAAACTTTCTCTGATCAGTCCCTTGTCCACCAATTCCTGTACTTGTCTCCTGATTTCCTCATTTTCTGTGGGAGTCATTCTGTAGGCTGCCTTATTTGGCAGATTTTAACCAGGGATAAAATCTATCTGATGGCTGATCTTTCTCACAGGTGGCAGCTCATCAGGTAAATCATCCACAATAATGTCACAATAATTGTCTAACATCTCTTGGATTTCTACTGGCAAATCAGAAATCTTTGTAGAAGTAAGAACTACCTTAGGTTTGCAAACTAAAGCAAAACTTACCTCTTCTTCTTCTATTTGCTGCAGATATTCCTTCCTGCTCAGCAACAAGGTCTTTGGATCAATCACTCTGTTGGATGGCTCTCCTTCTTCCATGGGTATCAATGTATGATGTACCCCATCTTTGAAGAACTTGTAAGTGTTCTTCTTGCCATCATGCACTGCTGCTCTGTCAAACTGCCAAGGTCTACCCAGCAGTATATGACACACATCCATGGGCATTACATCACACAGGACCTTATCTTTATATTTTCCCATTTGCAGCTCTATCTCACACTGTTCTTTTACAACCAGCTGGTGCCCTTTATGCAGCCAGGACACCCTGTAGGGAGTTGGATGCTCCCTTGTCTTCAACTTAAACTTTTATATTACCTCAATGGAAACCAGATTGTTCGTGCTGCCACTATTAGCAGCATTTCCCTTGGACTTTGCATATGCTCCTAAACAAAGTCTTCCTTTGTGCAGGCTCAGTGACCTCTTTGGCTTGCTTCAACAGGACCTTATTTACCACCAAGGACTCTCCCCTCTCTGGTAGAATTTCTTCTTCAATTTCTGCCTCTTCTCCAGCCTGGGCAACAACAACATTTCTTGGACCAGCACCCACATTCTCTGGACACTCATAGTGCTTATGTCCCACTTGCTGACATCTATAACACCTCAATTATCTACCTCTGCCTCTGTCTCTGCCTCCTCTTCCTTTTCCTCTGTAAGAACCCCTTCTACCCCTTGCATCATCCTCTGTAGATGCATTCTGAGGTGAGCTACTGTTAGCTCCATCCCTGGGTGTAGTAGGCTTTCCTCTACCACCCTGACTTCCCTTTCCACGGAAAGTACCTCTCTTCTTGGCAGACTGTTTCCTCGGGAGTTTCTCCTCTGCTTTCAAGGCCATCTGGTAGGCCTCTTCCACTGTCTTAGGAGACAGAAGACCAATCTCATCTTGGATCTCCAGCTTGAGACCATTCACATATCTGGCAGTCTTCTCTGGTGTGTCTTGAAATTGCCCAGCTCTTATGCTTACTCTATAGAATTCCTCTGTGTATTCCTTTACTGTCAGCAACCTCTGTCTCAGGTTCTGCATTTGCCTAAACAATGTCAGCTGATAATCACTAGGCAAGAATTTACCTTTTAATTTAGCCACCATTCTGGTCCAACTTTTGATAGGTTTCTTGCCAACTCTCCTCCTTTCTGCCTGCACTCCATCCCACCAGAGTGCATCATTTCCCTTCAGCTTTGTTACTACAAACTTGACCTTCTTATCTTCGCTTATTTCTTCATAGTCAAAGCACTTGTTCATTTTGTTAATCCAGTCCACCAGCTCCTCTCGATTTAATCCCCCTGAAAAACTCGACACTTCAATCCTGGGCTTAACTGTAGACCCCATAACAGTTCTAAGGAGCCTCAAGTCAGGAGGAATCTCAGCATTTTCTTCAGCTTCTTCTATTTTAGGTTCACTGATGTCTTCAAGATCTACTGGCTGTCTTCGCTCCATGGCATCCATTCTGGCCCCGAACCTCTGCAAAATCTCCAACACCTCTGCGTTGGAAATAGGTCTCCTTCTGCCAGCACCTCTACCAACTCAGATTTCCATGTAAATTCCTTGCAAAAAAAACTTAAAAACAACAGCTCAAATACCACAAATGACGGCAACAAAACTGAAAGTCGGCCCCTAAGGAGAGTTGGTCTCTTCCCGTAGCTCTGTCAGCATTTCCCTCAATTAACTTAGTTTACCTCCACGTGGTCTTCTTTCTTTTCTTGGAATTTTATTTATCAATTTCGAATAAATTGACAAATAAACAAATACTCTGCGAACCTTGAAATTAAATTATATCTCCGAGCCTTATATTCCCTCGCCACCTTACAATAAGGTTGTCACCCATCAGAACTTTATATTAATAGCCCGATACTTTTTAAATAAATGACTTGAAATGGACCTTCGGCTTCGGGCCCACACACACACACACACACACACACATATATATATATATATATATATATATATATATATCAATGGCCGATCAAATACACGCACCGTACCTTGGTTTCGTTCATCTTCCAGATACGACCACCGTCCGATGGCTTCCCTCCAGATCGACGGCGGTTGTCGATATCGCACGGCCTCCGATGTCGAACGTTAATGCGTGATGGCGCGCAATGAGAGCAGTTTCAGGGGTACCGCCTTTGCCACGTGTCGAGCACTCAATGGAATTGCTTCGAATTTAGGAATACCACTTATTCCGCAAAAGCGGTGCGATATGGGCAGTCTAGTTTCATAAATCCACTCGCGGTTTCAAAACAGTGATTGACCACAAGTTAATGCCTTTCTTCCCGTGTTCTCCCGGTTGCTACTCAGGTCAGACCTCAGTTCAGGATTAAAAAACAGTCCATCCATTCATTAAGAGGGGTTTTCATTACTACGGGACAGAGCTCAATGACCATAACAATACGCAGACCTCGTCTGTGGGTGGGGTTTTCAATTGTTCAAACAATTCAAGGGAAACAATGAACACAAAGATGCGAAGATTGTACAATGACTCAATTCAACAGTTATATACATGACAGTGTTCAATCGCCTCACAATTAAACAAATTCCTCACAAATAACGATTCAAGACAGTTGGATAGTTGACGGGAACTGAAATTCATTTAACTGGAAGCAATTGTTTGATACATAGATTTTTACTACAGAAACCTCTCCCCATACATCCGAGGGATACAATTTATATACATTACAATGTGTCTCTTCGGTTCCTCTGTGAGGACCGTTTAGAAAATAAAAAGCCTAATTACAATAATTCAACTAACTGAAACATGACAAATGGACCGAACCTAACTATTCGACTTCTAATAATCCTAACTGATCTAAATGCAATAGGCAGCTGAGGTATTGACACCTAGCTGTTACAGTTCAAATGATTTTGAACCCTCCTAGCCACAACATGTGGACAAAACCTCCTAAATTGCTGGCTAGTGTCTAATGCCCCTGCATCAACATGAAACGGTGAAGTTTCTAAGTTTCAATGAGGTAAAATAAATCACCTGCGATCACACGCCCTGTTAGAATTTTCTTGTTGTTCGTTTGATTGTGAGCCTTTATTTTTTCGGCCCATGTGTTGTGTTTGGTCTTTTCCTTTTGTCATTACTGTCACAGTGGCGGAACCCTTGGTTTTGTCTACTGGTAGTCCATATATGGACGATTCATCAGAGGTCTCGCAATCCTCTGCTGAACCATAGCAGCCCATTGTTTCCGAGTTTCCCGACGGGGACCGGTTATGTCTGAGCTTCCCTTTGGACGACCAGTTGAGTTCAATTGGCCCTTATCTGACACTTGGTCTAGATTTGGAGTGGGGGAACATTTCCCTCCTCTTACATCGGGTTCGCCTTTTATAGCTGATATTATTCCTCCTAGTCCTCACCGTCTTCTATCAGATCTAGCGGCAGGATCAGATATGGGCTCGTCCAACCATTCTCCTAGTGAGGAAATCCCCACTTCTGGTGAAGATTACCAGTTGTTCCCAGAAGACAACCCCGAGTTATCTGTCATGTCTTCGCCTGGTCCCTCACTTCCAGCGAGATATAGATCTTTGAGTCAAATCATGACCGTCGTTGCCTCTATGGGGATATCAACTCCCTCTACGAGGCGAGTTATTCCTTCATTGGGGATGTCTCCAAGGACACCCATCACGTCATCCCCTCAGGTCACTTCAGTTCTTGTTAGGCCCACCATCTGTGTGGCGGCATCTACACCCGCTATTACCACTCAGTCCGTAAGGACCACATCGCTTCCCAAAGACGTCTATATAGCATCTGTTATGCCGGAGAACATCTCTCCCGAGGAGTATTGATTGTCCCTACAATAATCGAATCTCGAGGTCGGACAATCCTCTCAAGATCCCAACCGCCCGTATTTTTCGCATTATGCACAGGATGGTACCCCTGTTTACATTTTTCCATATCAATACGATGAGCAGGGAAACCCTTTACGCTTACCCGCTCCAGAAGCTTATCTTCATGGTCATGGTTTTCCATCTAACCAGGCTGGGCAACCCTACAACTCGCAAGGGCAACCCTTCCAGGGCCAACCTTCGGGCCAACCTGGTTATCCTTACGACTCGCAAGGACATCCCTTACAAGGCTATCCTTTGGGCCACCAGGGGTTGTTATACGGTCCACAAGGATAGTCCTACAACCATTCAGGTCAACCTATCCAGCCTCACCCTGTGGTCCAACTAGGGTAACCTCAAGGACCCACAAGTCAATCGAGGTACCAACCAAGGCCCTTGTACGGTCCTGGGGGTCAAGTCCAACCTTCGCAACCTATTCAACCCCAATATCCTATTGGTTTGAATGTTGCACATCAGCCAGGATCATCTTACGGTCCCGTTGCAGGTCAAATCGGTTACCAGCCACAACTTGGCCCCATTCCACCACCAAGCCAACCAGCTCATTCAGCTCAGCCTGGTGCCCCACATCAGCCAGGTCAACCTGCACAACCGGCGCAACCTGTTTACCCGAGTCAACCTGCTCATCCAGGTCAGCCTGTCCAGCCAGGTCAGCCTATTCAACCAGGCCAGCCTGCACATCCTGTCAACCCTGCTCAACAACCGATTTACTCGATGCCACAACCGAATCAACCAGTGCACCCTAATTATCATGCTCAGCAGGGTCCCACCTACTAGCAGCCCGCTCAACCCCAAGGCGGTTACTATTCTCAAGGTCCATCTCGACCGACTTATAACCCACCCCAAGGTTCCCATTATTACACTCAACAACCCGGATACACCTATACTTAGCAGCGAAATCCACAAACTGCTCAAACGGGGCCAACATATAATCAAGGTCCATACTCTGGTTATCAACCCCTGTACACTGGTTACCAGTAGCCATATCAGATTGGTTATACGCCCTATACCGCCTATGGTCAGAATCCTCTAGGATAGAACCTGTTGTACATATTTCCTCCTTTATTCAAATTCTCACCATCTTTTCTTTTAAATCCATTTTCTAATGTTTTTTGAGATCAAAAACCCCAATATCTCCATTTAATTTTATTGTCTCCGCCCGAAGATTTACTCTATAATGTCTAAAACACACATATTTTATATATCGGGCCGAAGCCCCTTAGACCTTAGCCCCTCCCGCCTTGATTTTCATGTGACCCGAGCTCCAGGACCACCGGCCGAAAGGGAAAGGGGCTTATTGTTTATTACCCAGGGCGCCGTCGCAACCGTCCGATCAAATTAAATCTACAGCGCGACAGTTAACATATTTGCAGGGCCCCCCATATGTACACCGCACGCCCGAAACAGGCGGTATTACCCCGCACCACCCTCGTCAGAGCAGTGGCATTCCCCGCGGAGGCAGCGACGCCATAAATCTCATGCCACGTGTTTTTGGTACGAATGGAAAACCGCCCATCTTTCGCGCGCTAAAGGTCATCCCATCGCCGGGCAGCGGAATTGGTTCGAGTCGTTGGATCTACCGGTCCTGATCTGACGGTGGGCGTTCTCCGGAGTTACACGTCCGTTATTCCATCTCCGCTGTGTTATGTGGCTCGCCACCGTGTCACTTCCACCAACCTCCACCCGTTGATTCCTCCGCCACGTTGTCTCCCCACTTGCCCCTCGTGCGCCTATGTATCTCGCCCCCGTACATCCGTAGCATTTCTTCGCGCCAATATATATAAACATATATGTGTTTATAGGTTTCATTTTGTATTTGCCTCTATTCTTTCCTCACGTCCAGACTATGTCGCGTTAAACCCGCATTCGGTCTTGTTGAGGAATCCTCCACTATTTTGCTTCCGCCACCCTGGGCATTTCCATTTTCTGCCCGTGACCATGTCACCTCCTCCATCCCCCCCTCCATTATCCAAGCCATCGCCCGAGTCAGTCTTTCTGACATTTTTGGAGTTTTTGCAGGTTTCAAAATAGCAGGGAAGGCGCTTTTATTCCCCGCCTCTGCTTCAGAGATCAAGAACATATCAGAGGATGATTTTCTGCGGGAAAAATTTAATGAAAGAGACTGAGAACAGATGCATGAAATGACTGCCATTAAAGAAAATACAGATATGGATTCTCGGAACCCTCCAGAGAAGTTCGCCTCGCATTTAAGATCCAGGATTCTAATTCAAAATCAAGGGCCAGGCGTACGGTACTGAATGGAAGATTTTCTCAGGACTCCTATGGTAGCGGATTGGCCTTCAGCCAGAAGCACCCCGATGTATATATTTTAATTATTTCTGTCTTGTACATAAGGAGCTTTTTACCTCCTAGCATTTATTTCCTTAGACAGAGTGTTAGGTATTCATTTATAGTCAGTCATTCATAGATAAGGCGCGAATTGTTTTCCGCCATTTTATCAAAATTGAGTCATTAATTGTATCCCATCTCCCTCCTCCTCCAGAAGCTTCTCTCTTTCCTATAAATACTCAGAAATAAGACATTTGAAAGGTTCCAGATTTCTGTCAGCAAACTGTGCAGCGAGAAGACTACTGTATTCATCTTGTAATATTTCTGTATAAAGTTTCAGAGCCCGTAGGGTCTCAGTGAGGAGGGGTTATAACTGTATTGAGGATTCTGGTCTTTGGTATCTCACAGTATGTAACTTTTCTCATGTGTTAATACATTATCTCCTTTCATGCAAGTTATATTCTTGTATCATGTTCTAGAATGCGAGTGGCTCACTAGTTTGCAGTAAGGATTCATCTTAAGTGGTGCCCTTTCTGGAACTAGTCAAGCGCTTTAAATAGGCCTAGAAGTGATATGCTGTTCCATTTTCACTCTTTCATATTTTCTGCTATATTAGTGGCTTGAGGATTCGTAAATTGGTGCGCCCTTTTGCCAGTAATATCTTCTTATGTTTCCTCACTGCACTCACTCTCTGATATTTGATTTCTGTGATATATTATTTGAATCGGCCCTCTTTACAGTAAGCGGTCTCTTAACTGTCTGATGCTTTCATGCTGAAGTTTTACCTGATGTTCCTACATTATTCTTATCTGTGTATCAGCTTCTGAGAGAGATTGGTCCCATCCATATTTGGTTTCCTTGTTTCCAACAAGAGACAGTGAGTGAGCCCCTTGGACTGACAACCCAAACTATAAAGGGCTCCTTGCTATATTAAGATGTCCTAGGCACTGGTCTATGGCAACTCTAGGATGTCTCTAGGGGGGTGACAAAATCATCCACAACAGAACCCATGGGGGCAAGGATACACTCAACCAGCATGGAGTACAGGTACAGGTCCTTATCTAGGGCTTGGTATGCCTTTTAATCTGCAGTTGCCATTCTTGGCTACCTTGGAGTTATCGGACGTTTCAAAATTAACCAATGATCCAATTCTTCACAATCCTTATTGGCCCCCGGTTCCGACCAAGGTACCCGACGACTGCCCTAAGTTTGAAGGTAAAGCTGGAGAAGACCACCAAGCCCATGCAATGACCTACCATCTGTGGTGTTCGTCTAACTCTTGGGTCGATGATTCAATTCATCTACGTCTCTTCCAGCGCACTCTTACCGGTGCTGCCGCTAAGTGGTATATCGAATTACCCCGTGGCATCTTTCAAGATTTCAACACGTTAGCCATGGCTTTTCTGACTCACTTTTAGTTACCGGTTCGTTACGAAGCCAGGACGCATCTCCTGACTTCTTTGAAGCAGGATAAAGCCACCCATATATCTGATCATATTCATGAGTGGCGACGTCGTCGTAGACTGATCAAGTTTGATATACCTGATCAGCTACTAACTCATTGGTTCACCACCTCCTTTGTTAACAAAATCACCCAAGATATTGCTATGGGGGCATGTGTGACTGAAGAACAAGCCATCGCGCGTGCCCATTACCTGGATCTGGTGTACTCTCAGTCTAGCACGCTTTATGATATTTTGACTGATGCTCCACGGCCGGGAACCTCTAAAGCACCACCTACCCTTGCAGTGGATGGTGTTATTGGTTTTGTGTCTCAAAATTCTCGAAAATCTTCAAATGGGAAGCAGAAGTCCAATTCTTCCAATAATTTTTCTCTTTCCGCTCCTCCAGATTTTGGGAAAACTGCGGAGGTCAATGCCGTTCAGGCTAATCCTATGGAAAATGCCTCCAAAGGAAAGAAGAAGGGCAAAGGAAAATCCAAACCCAATGCCCCTAAACTAGAGTCTTCTAAACCATACACTGATGACGGTTCTCAATGCAAACCGAAGTACCCCTGCCTTATTTGTGAAGGAGATCATTATACCAAGGATTTTCCCCGATGATCTGAAATTAGTCAACTTCTCAAAGGCTCCAAAGGGACTCCGACAGTTCTCAAAGAACCGTTCCCGTCTCAGCAGACCCAGATGGTTGAACAACCTTCACCATCTACACCATTTGGGTCCCAAGTCTTTATGATGAATGGTGTTGCACCTGTCTCAATTGCTACGCGCTCGAAGGATTATACCGGATCGCGTCAGGCAGCTGGGAAGGAAGTTGTGGATGGCCCACCTCCTCCACCTATCTCCGGTCCTTTGGAAATTGAGAAGCCTACTGCTGAACCTGTTGTGAGGCCACCCTATAAAGGTGTTTTTCGAAGATCTTCCTACAATCCAAATGCCCGTACTGCTCAGCACTACAATATTGTTGAGGATTTGGCGCCGGCGCCTTCTGCTATGTCCACATTGGAAGTCCTCCAAAGTTTCCCTTCGCAACAGAAAGCTCTGTTGTCTGCGATCGGTGGAATCGATCCCACTGATTCTAATCTTCTCACCTTCGACCTAGAAAACTTTACTCCCCGATTTCCGCATAAAATTGCTCTTGTAATCCAAGTCGGGATCAACGGCCTTAATATTCATAGGGTTGTTGTGGATGAAGGTGCTTCTACCTGTGTCATGTCATCTGCCTGCTGGAAGGTCATTGGCTCTCCGACTCTTTCATCGTCTCCCAATGCCTTAGAAGCATTCGATGGTTGGGAATCAAAACCCCTGGGTGTTCTCGAGAGTTTTCCTATTATGTTACAAGGGAAGACAGTCAACGTAGAAGTAGAAGTGGTTGAAGCCAAGCTTAAATACAATCTTCTTCTCGGCCGCAGTTGGACTCATGCCATGTTATGTATGCCGTCCACCCTCTTCCGACTTCTTAAGTTTCCACATGAGGGCAAAATCGTTACTGTGGATCAGTTGTCTTTCTTCACCTCATCTTCTGAGAACAACGTTCCTTATGTGGATCAGATCCCCAATCCCCCTCACAGTGTAGGACCCGGTCTCTTCAAGGACCCCGTCCTCATGGGTATTTTTCTCGCGCCACCACCGCACACCATTCAAGTTAATATGATCTCTAGGTCTGACGACCCATGGATCATCCCTTCGCCTAAACAGGTGACTGATTTTGGAGAATCGATGCCCTTAACTCTAGTAGAGATTAATTACTGTGAAATTGTCACCGCATCCGATCCTCCTCCTCAACATGCTCCTTCAAGAATGGCGTTAGATATCTATTCCCAATCCCCCTGGCTCGGCGAGGCCGACTCGGCTGATCCTCTTAAAGAGATCTTCCCATCTGATGAAGCCATTGTTGAAACAATGTCTCTTGAGGAGCTACCTTGGAGCGATGGACATCATCGCTCCTCCTTCATGCCTAGCCTGGGGGCAATATCTGATTGTCTAGAGCGTGATGTATCTGGTTATCCCCCTCTTGAGCCTCCTCCGTTGAGCTCACCGGAGCATAGTTCCTCTTCTTGTGCCAAGCTCCTAAAACAATGAAACAAGTTGCTACGAGGAAAGTTCTTTTCAATGTGTCAACCTCGTTAAAATAATGAAACACCAGTCTGTTCAATTCGAGTTTGTTAGATTTACTTCAAATCTCTTATGTTTTCAACCTTCACTCCATTTTCTATGGACTGAAGCTTGGGGGGCATGTACCTCGAATTGAGACACCATGCTGGGGGGCATGCCCATTTTCCTCATTTCCAAGCATAGTTTGCATGTGTGCTTTCATGTGTGCTTTTAAGCTTGCATAAAAATAAAATGTGTGATTAGATACATTTTGTGAACTTTTTCATTGGGTCGTTTGTTATGCAACTAATGCATTAAGATAACATTGTATTAGACATTTGCATAGCATATAAAAACATCATCACATGTAAAAAGATCCATCCAGAAATAAGATATATAGATATATATGTCGAATAGTTTGCAGTTTGTGTACATCACATAAAATCAAAAAATATACATGTTTGTCTGATAACAGCTGGAGACAAAATGTCTCTAAAAAAATATGCATATAGAATCCCTAAATAGCTAATCATCATGGTGCTCGTGGTAACATGCTACCGTGCGCACCAATCGCCTCAACAGTCGGTGAAGGCGACTAGGCACCCCCACAGTGTGTCGTTGGTAAGATAATGGGACATCCGCCAGCTGTGCATAGTCCGGGATCCCCCGGGCAATGCCCTTCAGGTTCTGGATCAGTTCGCTCCCTTTTCCACCCTCAGCCCGAGGGTCATGCGCAAGAGGGGTCCTCCGTGCAATGGGCGACATGCTCGCGGGCCTCTATGGGCCAACATCTGCATACACATAAGAACTGTTGTTAGAATGGACATGTATCACAAAAAAATTATAAATACATAAAAATAAAAAAAATTCATACCTAGCTCCTCGTCCCAGTCGTCCCCCTCCGGAAGCAGAAGATCTGGGTCTCCAGTGAAATCGGTCCCAGCATAGGGCCAATCCTCGACCACGATCATTTGACGCCGTAACCACACAAAGAACTCGCGTCTCCAAGACATCTGTTGACCCCCTCCGGACCTGGGCATAAGTGCTGCCTAGCGAGCCATTCTTGGCTTCCTCGGTATCGGCTCGGCAACTATTCCCCCTTGGCCCTGGAAAATGGGTAGTCGTTCCAAGATGAACGACACCAGGATGGAACCGTATCCAAACTGTTTCAGTTTGGCTTTCTTACATTTTGTTAGCTGCCTTTTGATATTGGTTGTCACTGCGGTGGCCCAATCGAACAATGTAGGATTCATACACTCAGAGGCCAGTAAGAGCTGCGACTTGGTTGCCTCATGCGGTGCCTGCGATCCCGCAGCCCGTGCAATAGTGTGAAGTACTACTCTGAGTGCTAGGTCGCGGACAGTGTGGATGTCCACTTTCCCACTTTCCGATCTTGTCTATGCCCCTGGGCACACTCTCACCATTACCTGTTGCATCTTCTCTCCAGAAGGTCTACTACCTATGATAATGGGCACTGGGCCTATGCATGACAGTCCGGTTATGAAATAGACATCATAGACCTCAAGTTCTAGCACTTGGTCCCGAAGTTTCAACACTTCCTCGTTTTCATCCCATATGTTGACCAAATACTATAATAGCTCAGGTTGAGCTCGTAAGCATGGTGTGAGAAAGAATTTCTTGAGACCACAGTTCTGGAGTGCATTCATGCAAGCTTCTTTTTCCATGACCATTTCGTCTTCTTCTCCATGTTCCCTCTCTTTCCATTCAATAACCATTATGCCTGAATATCTGCATCAACATGATTAAAAAAGCTTTGTTAGATCTTTGTTGCATTCAACAATCTAGATGGATAGCTCAAATTTTGGAAATTTAAAGCGGAAAATCGCGTTGCACCATTAGCGCGACCCCTTTGTGAGCAAATGTCCATTGGCGCGGATCCGTGCCCGATACCCGCGCCAATGGAGCGAGCCCTAAAATTCCAAAAGGTTCCCTCCAGAGGTCAAATGCACAATGAAAGTTCATAAAAAATGGATTAAAATAGAGCTTAAGGGAGCGCCTCTTACCTAGAACTGACGAGAATCTGAATGATGCCCTGGATCAGTCGCAATCACCGCCACAAGTTCACACACAAAATGACCATTGTTGCTCTCCAGATGAGGTAAAAAGTAAAAGTAAATATGATTTTACCATTTGTGGCATATTTATAACTATTGAAGTCAAAATTAGGTTTTAAAAGTCATTTTTCTCAATATTTCAATATATTTTGTCGAAAAATGGATTTTACACTTGCTTTTCTGTGCAGCGACAGGTTTTTACGCAACTTGGACAGTGATACGAGTTGTATTTTATACTTTTTCGGACTCGGTAAAAACACGAAAAAGTCATTTTGGAGTCATCTTTCAGCTCTTTTATGACTCTCTAAACATGAAAAGATTGCCGAGTCCCTTGTCGTTTCCATCTCGTTAAAGTGGTTGCGAAACGGCATCTACCCAGCATACATTTACCCCTTTTTTGGGCTGGGACATATTATTTACGAAAAAAGGAATACCCTAGCCTATCGCGACTAGGAGGTTTTCTCAGACACAGTTTTCTACCTTTTTGGATCTGAGGAACTATTTACGAAAATGGACTGTTGGAGTTTACTTTTCTGCTGTCTTTTCAAACTCTCTAAATATGAAAAGGCGCCGAGTTCTTCCTTTTTCAGACTCGTGAAACCCTGATGACATTGGATTCAGTCGTAATGATGATATTCGAGTTTCTCCTTCCTAGGGCTCGTTAAATGTACTAGGATGGATTCATCTGAAAGGACGGACTCATATGACAAGCATATGGTATCCTCTTCAAGCTTGTGTAAAAATAAAGAGGTACTCGCCAGAAATGGCGGGGAAAAATGGAACCAGTATCATCTTCGTGTCGGCAGTATGTCGCTCTTGAACATGGCACTTGTCTGCATTCATGTCGGGTTGGGGACATCTCACCTCATTTTTGCCTCCGTAGGTTTGGGTAATCCCTTTTGACCTCTCATCTGCTCTTTGCCTCGTCATCATGACCCCTGATCTTTTAATGTCAAATACTGCCAAATCCACTATCGTGCTGCCGATATGTTCAAGAGAAGTTGACCTCTGCAAAGTCTCAACCCTCCTTTGATTCTCATCTGATCCTGATTCACAAAGACATTATTTTCCTCTGTCTCGCGTCGATGATGTGGGAAACACTATGGCCCACCTTTGATCAAGCAATACTTCCCACGACTTCAAATTTCTCATTATCCGGAAGGATCGACTCTTCTCGTACTGAGCCTGCATGCTCAATGGCGGTGTTCGCTCGATTGAGGGTACCACTATTGGCTCTGATCGAGTGATTCTACTGTGTTCGATGTTAATTACCTATCCACATGTCAGAGATTGTAACTTCCATAGTAACTTCAGGTCCATTGTCATTATTGATTATTGGGTACTTTCGCTACCATTAACATGGTTTATCATCGTCGTAATCGGAAGCATGTTCTTGCATGTTCGACTTCAGCTCACTTATTCGCATGCTTGAACTTGTACTTTTTTCGGGTCGAGATGGAGCGCAAGACCCTGGATTTTGTCTGTTAGAATCTAGGCTGCGATTTTGTGAATTATTATGATTGGTTGCATGACTCATTCATTGGATGGCTGCAACCATGCCTGAGTCTATTTATCGATCCTCACTAGATGGCTGTGCCCATACCACATATATCATGTATTTGAGATATCAGTTGTACTTGTCTACGCAGGTTTTTCGACGACAGTGTTTTCAGTTGGACATGTTCTCGTAAAGCATTTCACCCCTCTCTATCTCTCTCGGGCCTCATGCTTTAGGGGGCATCTATTACATAACAATTTGTCACCGTCCTTGCAATCCCCCGTCCCACACATTGAAGGGCTTATTCCGTGACCTGTGAGCAGTGACATGACCTGAAACCACTTTCATGGCATCCCCCTGAATAAGGACATTCATTCCCCTGAAGACAATTCCTTGTGAAAAACCATAAAAATAGCCTTTTTGGCCTTGGCGTGACTAGTCAGTTTTATACCCGCGCCAATGGGGGAAATCCTCCAAAGAGGGCACGCCAGCTGGCGCACTATCTCAGTGTTGTACCCGCGCCAGGCTTATTAAGGAGTGTTTTTTAAAAATAAATGGCGGAAGATTGACTCCAACCAATTCCTGAATTGGTTTCTAAATTGAGTTGGGAGATTTGGCTTCGGATCTCCATGTAGAGGAAGTGGTTTTCCACCTCTCATGGAAGCTTCCTTAAGGATAGGGCCAATCCCATGATTGTAGGGATCCCAACTCCTCTTCCACCATCTATATAAGCTTTCCATTTTCCTTTGCAAGCTAGTCTCCAAGAGCCTTCATAGCCTAAAGAATTCTGCAAGAGCCTTGATAGCCCTCATAGAGCCAAATCAGTAGCAAGGATATTATTTTCAAGACAACCGAAGAGAGAGGCTTGTCCCATTCCCGACGAGCTTTACCGAGACGTATTCCGCTGTCGACCCGCCGAAGGAAGATTTAGCGTCAGAGCCAGGTTGTATCTTTCTTTGTATTAATTAATGATAAGCGACTTTGGTTATGGTTCCACTCGTATTGTTCACTGTGATCATGAGTTGTGTCTTCTCTGACTGATACATAATTGCATATATTGGGTTTACGCTTGTGTGTTCGTTATGTTTCTTATGTTTGCAGGTGTTCGATCGCGACAAGTGGGAGAATTGTGATCTGCTGGAGCAAGGAAACAAGAGTGCTATCTTCTCTACGAACAACAACGTTAGACTTAAGGTAGGCCTTCTTCGCAATTTGGTCTATTGCAATTAGGAATTTGTGCCTTAGCGTGATACGATTGTTGCTAGACCCGATCTGGGCTAGTAGGGATCGCTTCTGTCCGCAGAGGGGATTTACCTCTACAACACCCACGAAATATTCCTGGTTAGAATTTTTGTCCTTAGTGTATTTTCAGGTTGTTTCCGATGGCAACTTTTTAAGAGTTCACCAACCAAGGAATCCCCTCCGATGGTAATCCTAGTTCTTTTCCTCCTTTTGGAAATGTTGGTGCTCCTTATAGGGCAATGTTGTCCCTTCTTGGGTTAACTATTGGGTTGCCTGTTTGGTTGTTTTCAACCTCTGTCGTCCCGAATGTCCCAACTACTGTTCAATCAGTCCCTCCGCCTAAACAACGCCATGTTGATTCCAAGGTGGACCTCTCCCCTTCTTCGCCTGTTTCTGCGTCCTCCTCTTCTACTTCGCCTGGTGAAAGTTTGGATTCTAGTACCCAAGTGGCTAAGAAGAAGAAGAAGAAGACAAAGAAGAAGAATTTAGATAAGCGAGAGGCTAAGGTTGCAACTACTGTTTCTAAAATGTCCGCTCATGATAAACCTTCCAATCCTCCACGGAAAGTTAAGTTCCCTTGCATGTTGTGCCAGGGAAACCATCTTCTTCGAGATTGCCTTGGTATTCCCAAGGTGCTCGAAGTATGGTCCAACAGTGATCCGCCATTTCCTTTGGCTTCCGGGAGTCATGTTGGGGGCACGTATTCAGTTAGTATTGGTAAAGCTCCTAAGAAGAAGGGTAACCTTTCCAATCCCTGTAGGTTGTGTGAAGGGCACCATGCCATTCACCTTTATCCGTATATGGATGAAGCCAAGAGAGTTTTGGACAATTCGACTTTTTCTGCACCGTGCCTTCCAGCTGGTTACCAATAGCTTTCTTTGAGTCCTTCACCAATTGATTCAACTATCAGTCAAGAGTCACCCTTGGTTGATCCCACTCCCCCAAAAATTCCAAATCATGAATCCACCCCTAACCAACCATTGGTCGTGGGATCAGTTGAACTAGTCCAATCTGCGGTGCACTAGGTCTTTTCCGTTGAGAGTGGATCTCACATCCCTCGTGTTCTTCTTGTTTCTTCAGATTCCTCGGACTTGGAGAAATATTCTCCCGTACCTGTACCTTTGGAAGCTACTCCTCTGCCTCCCATGATAGAGGTCCCGGAGGATACTCCTTCAGCCTCCATGATGGAGGTCGTGAAGGATGCTCCTTCTTCTACCGTAACACCAGGGGAAGACCATCTCGGTTCGATGGTAGCCCCTCCAAGTAGTTTGGTCGCTTCCTTCGATTGGGGTCGATTCGCTGGTTACTGCCTTCCTTCTTATGTGCCCTTTGACATCACGGTATAGGCCTCCCATATGGTCATACCCAACACCATTATAGATGAAGGCGCGCATGTTAGTATTTTATCCTCAACTACTTGGCAAGTTTTCGGTTCGCCGCCGCTTGTGCTTGTTACGCAGAATCTATTAGCGTTTAACAAAGGAACTAGTCAACCGTTAGGGATCCTTCCGACCTTTCCTGTTACTTTGGGAGGGAAAACTTTCTATATGGACGTGATGGTTGTTCCTGGCCCCTTGGAATTTAATTTACTCTTGGGTCATTATTATACTTATTCCATGGGAGCGCTTGTCTCCTCCCTCTTTCGTGTGATGTGTTTTCCGCACCAAGGTCAAATCGTGACCATCGATCAACTTGCGTTCTTTGGTCCGAATATGGCAGCTAGTCCACCATCATCCCTGCCGGATCTTTATCCGCCGATTGTGTCCTCCCTGCCGCATGTCAATTATGTGGCTACCTGTCTTGTGCCCGTATTTAGTGATGGTGCCGTTGTACATTGTGTGCTGGGGGCATTGGGTCCAGACTTCCAAGATGTTTTCCTTCCATCGGACAGGAAACCCTTGGAATCTATGACTTCTTATTCATTATTATGAGGTCTGTCGGAGCATGGTTCATTTTATTGTGTCAAGCTCGTTAAAAAATGAAACAAGGTGTTCCGAGGATTGTTTGTCTTCTGTATCCACCTCATTAAAAAATGAAACAAGGTCCTTGGAGCACAGTTCGTTTCCTTGTGTCCAGCTCCCTAAAAAATGAAACAAGGTCCTCGGAGCATAGTTCGTTTTCTTGTGTCAAGCTCCTTAAAAAATGAAACAAGCTGGTTGGAGAAAAGTTCGTTTTTCTTGTGTCAAGCTCCTTAAAAAATGAAGCAAGGTGTCCGGAGCAGAGTTCATTTTCTTGTGTCAAGCTCCTTAAAAAATGAAACAAGGTGTCCGGAGCAGAGTTCGTTTTCTTGTGTCAAGCTCCTTAAAAAATGAAACAAGGTGTCTGGAGCAGAGTTCCTTTTCTTGTGTCAAGCTCCTTAAAAAATGAAACAAGGTGTCCGGAGCATAGTTCGTTTCCTTGTGTTAAGCTCCTTAAAAAATGAAACAATATTGTTCGAGGATAGTTCGTCTTCTATGTCAACGTCGTTAAAAAATGAATTAGGTCTTGAGGATAGTTCTTTTAATGTGTCAACCTCGTTAAAACAATGAAACACATTCCCGTTCTATTCGAGTCTTTGATAAGATGTCGTAAAATCCCAGTCGTGTCTTTCTCTTGATCTCGTAATTTGAACCTTCACTCCATCTACCTTTCATATGGATTGAAACTTGGGGGGCCTGTACCTTGAATTGAGTCACCATGTTGGGGGCATGCTTACTTTTTCAAGCATAGTTTGTTTCCGTTTCAAGCTTGTGTAAAAATGAAACCGGTTTCAAGCATAGTTTATCTCTGTTTCAAGCTTGTGTAAAAATGAAGCCAACTTCAAGCAGAGTTTCCTGATTTCAAGATTGTGTAAAAATGAAACCGTTCCCATTTTACCTCTTGTGATTGCCTTTTTATCAGCCTGTTTTGCTAGATGAGCCTTGGTTTTTTCATTCCATCGTCCCTATTTGCTTGGCCGATCATATGCCTCCACTTGGTTGTGTTACCCGTTCCTGAGGAACTGCTGCAATGAGTGGTCTTGTTAGCTAGCCTCTTGACCTTTATCTTGTTCAGAGCAGTTCCACCATTACCGAAACCAATTGCTACCCTTTATACCACTCGTTCCTCCAGGAGGAGTCATCTTTCAGCTCTTTTCTGACTCTTGAAAACTGAAAATATTGCCGAGTCGCTTGTCGTTTTGAACTCGTTAAATTGGCTATGAAACGACATCTACCCAGAATACGTTTACCCTTTTTTCGGGCTGGGATAGATTATTTACGAAAAAGGAATACCCTAGCCTATCGCGACTAGGAGGTTCTCTCAAACATAGTTTTCTACCTTTTCGGATCTGTGGGACTACCTACGAAAATGGACTGCTGGAGTTTTCTTTTCCGTTGTCTTTTCAAACTCTCTAAAGATGAAAAGACGCAGAGTTCTTCCTTTGTCAGACTCGTTAAAAACTAATGACATCGGACTCCGTCACAATGACGTTACTCGAGTGCCTCCTTCCTAGGGCTCGTTAAATGTACTAGGATTGATTTGTCCAAAGGAAAAACTTATATCGCAAGCATATGCTATCCCCTTAAAGCTTTTTTTCAAAAATAATTAGGGTACTCGCCAGAAATGGTGGGGGAAAATGGAACCAGTATTATAGTCATGTCGGCAGTATGTCTCTTTTGAACATGGCACTTGTCTTCATTCGTGTCGGGTTGGGGACATCTCGTCTCGTTGTATGCTTGCCTCCGTGGGTTTGGGTAATCTCTTTTGACCGCTCATCTACTCTTTGCCACGTCACCATGACCTCAGATCCTTTGATGTCAAATACTGCCAAATCCAATGTCGCACCGCCGATATGTTCAACAGAAGTTGGCCTCTGCAATTTTCAACCTCCCTCTGATTCTCTGTCGATCTTGATTCACAAACATTATGTCCCTCTGTCTCGTGTCGATGATGTGGGAAACATTATGGCCCACCTTCAATCAAGGTCACTTTCTGTCGAATTCAACTCATTATCTAGGAAGTTGGTCTAGAGACTCCCTTTAGGTACTTTAGAGGCTGCATGCCTCAATGGCAGGTTCTTCGCATTCGATGCAAGTTTTTCATTATTGACCTTCGATCGGATGATTCTGCGGGTCCAGCTCACTGTTCACATTCCGTGGATTGTACCTCATGTACCTTGAGGGCCATCATCTTTATTGGTGGTTTATCTCGCATCTGTTAACGACTTTCATTATTGGTTGGTAATCAGACGAAGTTCTTGCATGTTCGACTTCAGCTCACATATTCGCATGCTTGAACTTGTACTCTGTTCGGGTCGAGATGGAGCGCAAGACCCTGGATTTTGTTTGATATACATCCAGGCTGCGGATTATTTGTGGATTATTATCATGTATTACATGAATCATTCGATTGGATGGCTGCGACCATACCTGAGTCTACTTGTTTATTTACTGGATGGCTGCGTCCATACCTTAGATCCCGGTTTTTGTACACTCTGTTATGGATGGCTATGCCCATACCACATATCATGTATCTAAGATATCAATTGTATTTGTCTTCATAGGTTTTCCGACGACAGTGTTTTCAGTTGGGCGTGTTCTCATAAAGCATTTCACCCCTCCCTCTCTCTCGGACCTCATGCTTTAGGGGGCATCTGTTACACAGTATTTTGTCACCGTCCCTGCAATCCCTCGTCCCGCACATTGGAGGACTATTCCCGTGACCTGTGAGTAGTAACATGTCCTGAAAACACCTTCATAACATCCTCCTGCCTAAGGATAAAAATTCTCTTGAAGAACATTTCCTCTGGAAAACCCTAAAAACAGGTGTTTTAGCCTTGGCGCGACTAGTCAGTTCATCCCTCGCGCCAATGGGGGAAATCCACACTAGAGGGCACGCCAATTGGCGCACTGTCCCTATGTCTCACTCGCGCCAAGCCCATTAAGGAATGTTTTAAAATAAATAAATAGCGGAAGTTTGGTTCTAAGAAACTCCAGAATGAATCATTAGAAGAAGTTGAATGGTTTGGCTCTGGATCTCCATGTATAGGAAATGGTTTTCCACCTCTCATGGAACCTTCCTAAGAGATAGGGCCTATCCCATGATTATAGGGATCCCAACTTCCCTTCCTCCATCTATAAAAGCTTGCCCTCTCCATTAAAGCAAGCTGAACTTGTGGGAGGAAAACTATAGCCGGGAAAATATTAAAGCAGAGCCGAGAAGACCCCCGTAAGAGAGAGCTTTGTCCAAATTCCCGACAGGATTCATTGAGACGTGCTTCGCTGCAAGCCCCACCGAAGGAAGATCATAGCATCAGAGCATTTGGTTGTAATCTCCCTTTTTGTCATCATTAATATAAGCGACTCTGATTTTGGTTCCATTCATGTGTTCACTCTTTTATGAAATGGAATGAATTATATCCTCTCTGACTGATATATAGTTATGTGCTTTAAGTATTACGTTGTATGTTGTCGTTTCTCTGCATGTGTACAGGTGTCCGGACGAAGCAAACGAAAGGACTGTGATCTGTCAGGCTAGGGACGAAGAGCACCGCTTCTTCCTCGACAACAACAACGTGGAATTTGAGGTACGCTACTTATCGCGATCTTTGTCTTTCTCGTAACTATGAACCAACGTCATTGCGTGATTTGATTGTTGCTAGACCCGATCTGGGCTAGTGGGATCACCTCTGTCCGCAAAGGGGATTTACCTCCTCAACAAGATGTAATACCTTCGAGCATAAGCCTTAGATCTTTTGAATCAATATAAAAATAACCGTTTCTGTTTTTAAAAAAAACAATCTAGTAAATTTAGGTTTTATTTATTGGTAACTTAGGTATGTTGTTAATTGTAATTATGCATTGTTTATATGTATGGACAACATTGTTGCTAATTTCATTTGTTGAAATATGAATTCATCCACCACCGTCAGTGGATTATGACCTAAAACTACTTTTGATTGGTTATTTGATTGTCTTATTGAGATTTGAGAAAACATGTGAATAACCCAAAACCCAAAAGCACTTGGCATGAGTAAAAGTTCACCCCCTTAAAATCTATGAGCAAAGTATTTTAGGGGGTTAAATTTTGTCAACATACTACGTAGATGCATAATAAGGTCTTAAACATTAATAAAGAATAGATCAACCACCTTTAATATATAAATTGATTTTTATTTAAAAATAAATGAATATTCAAATAAATGATTGATTGAACATAAAATTAAATTCAAGTTATTAACAATATGATTGAAATTACTAAAAAAAAACTATTAATATGATTTTTAAAATGGGCCAAATAAAACTATTAATTTGATTTTTGAAATTTATTTAGAATTTTATATTTATGAAAAAATCTAATTTTCTATAGATAATTTATAATAATAAAAGAAAAAAAATTTGTCCATTGGGTCTTGGATACACGTGATCTGGTACCTTGTTAAGGCATTCCTTGATGTGAAGTCATTGGTTCAATTCTTTGCCCGAATTGAAGTGATATTTTAGACACTATGAAGATGTAGTCCTCCCAAACTTACAATATATATATATATGTTTATAATTTTGTTTTGTTTTCTATTAATTATTTTAATATTGATATATTATTTAATTAAAAATTTTCCATTTTAATTAAAATTTTAGAAAAAAAATAAAATTATTATATATATAAAAAATACAATGTAATTAAAATATGTAGTTTTAACATTTTAGAAATTACAAAAATTTATATATAAATAATATGTTGTAATTAAATATATAATATTTTTTATAATTAAATAATATAATTTTCACATCCTAAAAATTCGGAAACTACTTAATTGCACTAAATTGAATACGTTGCAGTAGAGATTGAAATTTTGATATTCTAAATTAGTTAGAATACAAAAGTAATTCAAAAGGACAAGTAAACTTCATAGTAACTAGTTTAATAGAAAAAGTGTAGACTTGAAGTCAAGGTTCTAAGTGAACAATCCTTCTAGTGTGTCATTGTCTAGCCTACCAAGCAACAAAGGAAGTTGAAAGCACAACATAAACGTCATAATTGCATAACACGGAAGGCAATGAGCAATAACATGTTCAACCTTAGAGCAAATACATTGATAATAGATAAATTAAAATAGTTTTAATAAAATAATGAAATTCAATTTCTAATGTTAAATTTTTGAAATTTTGCAATATTTTTTGTGAGGCGAAAAGTAATACGAGTTTGACAAAAAAATCGACCCATTATCCATTTTTGTGGCAAGGATAATAATTGGTTCTTACTTTAGACTTCTTCGTGAGATTTGAACCTAAAGTCTAATGAAGACTAAACCTCACACAAACCAACTATATATATTTACACTAATAAGTGCCTATCTTGGAATAAGGTTTACAGAATTTTAATGTAGGTGTATATTTTAGAGTTGAGTTCCAGATTTTAATTTAATTATCAATAATTAGGTCAATATTGATGTTTATTTTGCAATAGGGCTTTTAAAATTTTAATTTAATTGTCAATAATTATTAGGTGGATAGTAGAGATTTGACCTCCACATAATATTCTAGAATATTCTTAGTAGTAGTTATTAATCAAAAGTTGAAATTTCTCTCAAAAGTAGTTATGCCATGTATTCCCTTTTAATTAAATTAATTAATTTAAAAAAATGTAATATGAACAACCATCATATCAAATGAATTATGGTTTATTCCCTTTTAATTAAATTAATTAATTTATAAAAAAAGGTCATATGAACAAACCTCATATGAAATGAATTATGGTTTTTGGGACATGATGTATTCATAAGCGATACTTGCCCATGGTATTCATAAGCGACAGTAACAAAGTCTATTTACAATTATAATTAAGTTAATTCTATGAATTTTGCCTATTATTATTGATACTTATCAATGTTTACCAACCATTTAATTTATATCGTTGCACTAGTTATTAAGTGGATGTTAGGGATTAAATCTCCATGAAATATTCTAGAATATTCATAGAAGTAGTCACACATAAAAAGGTTGATATTTATCTCAAAAGTAATAATGTATGTCCTTTTAATTAAATTGATTAATTTAAATGAAATAAAAATGCCATATAGACAAGAGTTTTGGTTTTTTTGGGCATCTATTATTAGTAAGCCATAATCTTGGCCCTCCCCCCAGTATTGTAACAAATCATATTTATAGGTTAAGAATCCATAGTAAAGTGGGGGAATATCCATGATTAAGAATATTTGTTTAATTCATATATTAATTATTTCTATAATTAATAATATTAATAACAATAATTGCTTAAAATATAGTTATAATTTAGTTTGTTGTTGTGATTTTTAAAAATCTTAGCAATGTAAGATGTATTATGATGTTTTGATGTTTATCTACATTTTCCAACCATTTAATTTGGTTACGCTAGTTATGTTGTTACATAAATATATATTGACAAGGATTGTTTCATCATGCTAATAGACATGTTTACTTGGAATAGGGATTCTAGAATTTTATTTTAATTTTCAGTGGGGGATGGCAAGGATTTCACCCCTACCAAATATTTTAAACTAGCAATTGCACCACATGTTGCAAAGGAAATGCCGTAAGGTTGTGGTATAGGAAAGAATAACATGTAAGAAAGAAGAGGTAATAGGAACTTTCTCGGCTCCAACTGATCATTTAGAATAAGGGGTGGATAATTATGTTTACTGGACCTCAAATCAAAATATCCATATTGGGTAATTGATGTGGAACAACTTCTTTGTTATTAATTGCATGTAAGATGTGTTTTTTCATAATGGATGAGACGTTTTGGCCAAAGTACTCAAGACCTCTATATGAAGAAATGTGCATGTTTATTTTTATTTATTTATTTATTTATTATTATTATTTTTTTAATTTTTAATTTTAATTTTATTTTTATTTATTTTTATTTTTTATTATTTATTTATTTATTTATTTTTTATTTTTATTTTTTAGTTTTTATTTTTATTTTTTATCTTTTATTTTTTTATTTTTTATTTATTATTTTTATTTTTTTTTCTGCATGCATGATGCACTTGGTTTTTATGACCAATTTGGGCAGACTTCACCCTTCCACGAAATTGTTTTCTTCTATCACATTCGCAATGTTGAATTTTGTTGGAAATATTGTCATTGATGGCAATGGAGGCAGTAAAGACAAAGACAGACAATATAGCGAAGGCAAAGGCAAAGGTCGAGCAGCAGAAGCAGCTAAGGCAGAGGCAAAGGCAGAGCCGTTATCATAGCAGAGGCAGAACCGTTATCAGAGGCAGAGCCGTTATCACAAGCAGAGGTAGAGCCATTTTTAATTCCGAGATTCGCTACCCCGGGCGGAAGGATACATAAACAATATTCTGGGAATCGTAACCCAGGCGGAAAATATATATATATATATATATATACAAACCTTATTCCGAGAATCATTACCCAGCCGGGCGTCACATATAACATAAACACAATTCCGGGAATCGTATAACCCAAGCAAAAAATTATAGATATAAATATCATTCCGGGAATCGTTACCCACGATGGAGTATATATGCAGCATATTTACATATATTGCGCAAGATTAAACGACTAAAGGTGCAAAGCATATATATTAATTTTTATAAGTGGAGCACTTTATGATAACCAAAGTACCACAAGGTGGGATCAAATCGCATCGAAGAAAAACAAAGCAGCAGAACATGCAACAAAGAGTTGCGATTGCGATTGGAAGTCCGAACCCGATGGGTATATAAACTACAATTTATATATACCTTGAGTTCCGGTGAACAATGACTGATCGCATCGGAAAAATGTGGAATATCGGAACATGCAACAAAGAGTTGCGATTGCGATTGGAAGCCCGGACCCGATGGGTTTATAAAACATAATTGATATGTGTCGGAACATACCATTGAAGATTAGGATTGCGATCAATCGCAAAGGTGTCATTCACATCGGACAAAAGCAGAGCATCGGAGAAATATATTAAAAGACTTGCGATTGCGATTGAAGCCCAGACCTGATGGGCTTATAAACTATGAATAACAAGTATTTGAGTTCCAATCGCATCGGCAAAGAACAATGAACAGTGATCAATCGCATCGGAGCAAGGCAACTTGCGATTGCGATCAATCGCAATCGGAAATCGCTGGAGGAGAAATATATCGCATCGGAAAGCGTGGCAAGTGGGCCCGAAAGGGCATTGGTTAAGTATTAATATGATTCTTCATTGAAGTGGCGGTTTGTTTGTTAAAAATTTATATAAGGATGCCGACTGTATTGAAATGTGCCACGTAGACTGTGGACCCACGGGCCTCGGCTTAAGGTGGAGGGTGATTATTAATAATTGTGATGTATGTGTGTTCCGCTTGCGGAACTTTCCACATCAACAAGACACTTACTGTATGAAAAGCGTTGGAATATGTCCAAATTTAAAGTCAGCAGTTACACATATATACAAAATGCACTGATATACAAAGCACAGTTACATATTTGCAGCAGTTACACCATAGAAGAGGACAGAAAAGCAAACAAAGATGAAAAGAGATAAAACACAGTCACAGAAAAGACAGACACAGTCAAAGAAAAGACAAATGCGCAGCGAGCCAAAAGACTAAATGAGTTGAGTTGGAGTTCTCATTGTAATTTGAATGTAAATATTTTTATGATTTATATTTTTGTGATGCATTGGCAAGTCTCCGGAGGAAAAACAAAGCTCCCACTGTAATATTGAAATTAATGCATGTTGTTATATTTTTTGAATGAGCGAGTGAAAGAAATGAAAAGGCAGAAAGCGAAGAGGCATGGTTGTCCATTCGAAATTCATTGAGGAATGATAACAGTCACAAGAAAATCCTTATAAATAATATCATCTTGATATGCAAAAAGAGGTTAGAGAGAGAAAATATAGAGAATGCAGAGTATAGAAGAGTGAGGCAGAGAAGATTAAGAAAAGAAGAGCAGAAAGAGATGCTACAGAATAGAGCTGATACCTGAGGTAAATCAGCAAACACTCAGTTTGATAAATTGAGGAAGTTGGAGCTTCCCTATCAAGTTGTAGCTTGATAGCTGTTAGTTGTAGCTGATTGAGGTTGGAGCCTCCTGTAGGTTGGTGCCTGCAGAAAAATAGTGGTGAGAGGGAGTTGGAGCTTGCCTTTGCATCACAACAATAATAAGATGTGCTTTTCTCCCTTTATGGGTTTCCACTTATATCTGGTGTCTCTGTGCATGATGGTTATGTGTTGATCTGATTTATATCATCTGCTTAATACCTGCTGCTCTCATATTAAGTCTACTATTATATTATACTAATACTTGCTACTCACATTCTAAGATTACCCACATATTAAGTTGGATATGAAATGAAGGTGTAAATAAGTTTAATGAAAAGTTTAAAAGTTCATGAATGTGTTAAACTGATTCACCCCCCCCCCCCCTCTCTGATACTACTCTTAGAACTCCGACTCTGTTCTATAGCTAGAATTATTTAATGGAATAAAAAATTATCACTATGACATGTTGTACTTCATAAGAGACTGCTAAGAAGCTTAAGTATGGTAAATCCACCTTCACCTGTCATTTGAACATAGAGCATAGAGTTATCTTAATCATCAATTTTACAGATAAGAGACATTTGGGCCATTCTTAACCCTAGAGGATGATTAATTAATTTCAGTTCAGATAATTTATATTAATAAATTATCTACAATCATATTTCCATAATTCCTCTTTGAACGACCAATATTCCACTTCTTTGGAACTTTTCACCTCAGTCAGAATAACAAACATCATGAAGACCCAAAAGTAAGAAGAAAAAATAAGCTCATAATCAGGGAATCTAGCGACTTCGTTAAGGATCATAATTCAAGACTTTAGTGTCTTTTAAAGATCATTTATTTTCCCATCAAATAAAAAGAAACAATCAAATTTTGTAGTGACAAGAATGAGAATCTGTTTTGAATTATGCTATTTGGTCCTCCATAGCCTTGTCAACGTCATTTCATTCTAAAGAATCATACATTCTTGATAAGTATCCATTTTCCTGCTTTTCTTCTTCCATATACTTCAGATCTAAATGAATGGAACGTGAGATAAGGTTCATGACATTTTCCAAATTCCAAGGTTTTTCCTTGCACTTCTCATGCGTATCAGGGAAAATGGATTCCATACGTTCAACATTATGCCTTTTTAGGGCTTGTTACAAGGTTGGAAGCTTCTCTTCACCATGTCTCCTTTCTTTTTTACCATTGAATTTGATACAAACAATTTTTATCGACCCCTTTAAAGGTAAATTGGAATGTTTCTCTTCCCATAACTCTATCTGGGGTTCTAATTCTAGCTTTCTCTTTTTTATGAATAATTTGTCTCTATATCACTATTGTTTGTCTCTTTTTGAGTGCTTGCTTGAATCAGTGACATAATGTAGCTCATTTGGATTCCAAAATCCTTGAGTAACCCATTTTCTGAAGAGTCCTCTTCTGTTTTTAATTATGCTATTTGGTCCTCCATAGCCTTGTCAATGTTGTTTCCTTCTAAAGAATCATACATTCTTGATAAGTATCCATTGTCTTGTTTGTCTTCTTCCATATACTTGAGATCTAAATGAATGGAACATGAGATAAGTTTCGTGACAGTTTCCAAATTCCAAGATTTTTCATTTCACTAATCATGTGTATTAGGGAAAATGGATTCCATACATTGAAGAATATGTCTTTTTAGGGCTTGTTGTAAGGTTGGAAGCTTCTCTTCGCCGTGTCTCCTTTCTTTTGTATCCTTGACTTTGATAAAAATAATTACTACCAACCTATTTAAAGGTAAATTTCGTGTTATTTAAAAAATGAGAATTATGAACATTCATCATTATTGCTCAAGATAAATAATATCCTCTAAAATAATTTGGAAATTTAAAAATGTTGGAACACCTAATCCTCCATGGGTAGGTGTGGAATGCGAAAAGTCACAATGGAGTCCAAGTGACCTTGGAATGTGAAACCAAGAGTCACACCATTGTACTATAAATGTACATCATGTATAATGAAAAAATAAGAAAGCTACACGCTTATCCTTCATTGTGTGTTGAGTTTCATTGTGTGTATTTATCTTTCTCATACACCATGTATGTGTTTAACATGGTATCAGAGCTGATACGTCCATAACCAGCTCAACATTGAGTGAGCCATTTGTGTTTATGGCCTTTGCATATCTGCAAAAATTCTTGGCATTTTTGCAACCATCAGAGTTTTTGCAGCAGTCATTTTGCCGCATTTAGAAATTTTGTCTTGGAGAAGAGCAGCATTCAAAATCCGTGGCAACATTCAGAAATTGGTTTGGAGAAAAGCATCATTGTGCATATCAAATTCTGCAGGTTTTCTAAATTTCTGCCTATTAAATTCTGCATTTTGGAGAGTTGAAAATATCGTTTTAAATTGGGTTTTTGAAGAAGAATTTTCTGGTTTTTAATGGAAAAGAATTTTGAGTTTTGCTAAAAATTTCATCATCTCTGCA
Organism: Pinus albicaulis; assembly: GCA_034641835.2. Taxonomy (NCBI): domain Eukaryota; kingdom Viridiplantae; phylum Streptophyta; class Pinopsida; order Pinales; family Pinaceae; genus Pinus; species Pinus albicaulis. The sequence goes on from CM076576.1 coordinate 999,289,678, forward strand.
TTTTTTGCTGCTAGATTTTTTACTGCTATAATTTCCAGAAAAATTCTGCTGTGTATTACTGCTTTAAATCTTTCATTTTGGGCGAAATTTCCTGCTGTTGTTTTAAAGTATTGGGTCTCAAATTTCACTCCTCTGCTGTTTTAATTTAAAAATAAAAAATAAAAAAAATAAAAATAAAAATCTCTGCAAGCAAGCCTTTCGACCTCCCCATAACCTGCGTTTTACCCTCACTCAACACTCCCAACATCCTACGCTATTACAGCTCACATCCCTCGTTGCACAACCCACCTCCTCCACTCAACTCGTGCCCCCCTACCCTGCCCACTACCCGAGCCCCATTGCCCACCCCACCGCTTCACTTACGCGCTGCACAACTCACCTCCCTCCCTGCGCTGACCCACACCCTTACACCTCCCCCCTCTCCACCTTTCAACACTCGCACGCAGCCACCCTAGACCCCTCACCAACGCTCCCACCTTACTCTGCTCTACCCTCCCATCCCCTACCTTTACACCCTCTCCTACCTAGCTATCCACTACGCTACAGCCTACGCTATCTCACCCTTCCCAACCCCGAGCACCTCACTTCTCTCACAGTGCACCCCAAAGCCTAAGCTGCTACCCCACTCCCTCGCCCTCATGCCTGCCCCTTCTCAAACCCTCATCCCCCTACCCTTCGCACTTACCCCGACTCCCTCACCCATCTCACCCAACTCGCTCTTCCAACGCTCCCTCACCTCTTCCCTGCCCTGCCCCCTCGCTATCCCCCTTCCGGCCCTTACGGCCTTCCTCCCCTCTGCCCTTACGACTGCCCCCTCCCACTTGCAACCCCGCCCTCTCCTCGCCTCTTCCAATGCTCCCTCACCCCTACACCTACCCCCGTCTCCCTTTCCTACTCCCCTCCTCGCTCCCCTTACGCTCTACCCAACACCCTTAACACGGCTCCACTCGGCCTCTACACCCTTTAAATGATTTTTTAAATATTTTTTACAAAAAATAACGCTCCCATTTAAAATATGCCCACCCCCCCATATAATACCCTCCACAATTGTTTTTTAAATTCGACTTTTTTAAATTCCCCCCATTATTAATTAATTTCCATTTTTAATTAATTCATTAAAAAAAAAAAAACCAGAGAGAGAGCAAGAGAGGAAGAGCAGAGAGAGAAAATGAACAGCAGCAATTGTTGAAATGGCATGTGAGAAAATGGACTGAATATATAGAGAATGTAGTTTTGCATTGTGATTTGTGGCATTGGTAGAAGAGTGATTTTCTGCAAGAGATTTACATTTGAAGACAATTTGGTCCTCATTTTGAACAACAGTGGCATTCATTACTTGGACACAAAATTTCTGATTTGTGGAGTTCCTCTTAATCTATATTACATTCTGCAGTACAGCAAGGTCAAGCATCCAAGCTTGTGAACCTCCTCCTTTTGTTGAGTTTATTTGAGTTGTTTTTGGTGTCAAACAGCTCTTTGAAGAAAGAAAAATCAGCTGCCTTAAAGGCCTCTTACACAAGTGTTTTGCGGCATATTTTCGTAGAAATATTGTATTGAACTGATATTGTATTGAGAGTGGATATTGCTTCTTCATTCATAGTTGCAATAAGTATTTGAGTTGTTGAAAAAATTGTTGATTGTCCTCCATCATTTGAGGATCACATTTTGTACTTTGAGATTTCCATAGTTGGAAGTTCTTTGGAGTAATTTGTATTTGTTTGAAAGGAAGTTGCATCACATTGTAAACGGGTGCATTTTCGGGTGAAGCCGACACCCTTTCATTTTTTTGAGCCTAAGTTGTTGAAATGGCTAAAATCAATGAGGCATTAGAGTTATTGAATAACCTCATTCATTCCAATGTTGATGATATGATAAAAATGAGCAAGAATGCTCTTTGTAACATTCAAAGTTGTTTGCTAGATGCACAAGAAAAGATTGAGTTTTTGCAGTTGGAATCTCAGCTTCAAGAAGATGAACTTCAGCAAAAGAGTCACCATTCTGAACCCGTTTTTGTTCAGAACATTGAGAAAGACTCTCATCAACAACAAGTCAATAAAGTTGCAGTTGATTCCCATTCAATTCCTTGCACAAGAGCAGATTTACATGCAGATGCAGCAGTTCAACCTGCACTTCTCAAGCCCATCATTAGACCTTGGGAAGAGCTTGTCCACAAAAAGCACAAAATTGGTCTTGGATATGACAAGGATGTGTCCTTTCATATTCCAGACTACACCAAGCCCATCATATTTCAGAGTGCCGTATTTCTGTATGATAGTTCACCTGTAGCTGTTCCAGATCCTGCTATGCTTCCACAGCAACAGACTGAAAAATGCCAACACTGTGATCAAGTTGGTCATATGAAAGATCATTGTTTTGATCTTCATCCATGCAAGCACTGTGGTCGACACACCCATTCTTCAGACATATGCTTCAGAAACAAGCCTCTTGCAAGAACAAAGATTCATCTTAGATGGATCGCTTCTTGGCAATGGGCATCAACATCCAAGAAGATGTTTAAGACACATGTTAGAACATGTTCACGAATATTGAGCAAAATTGAAGTTGAGTTTTCTCCATCATCTCACCTTGTCCCTGACAGGGGGGGAAATGGTGGTCATGTACAAGCTTCGACGTCAGATCAAGCGAGCCTGAGCCACAATCTCTCATTCCATGTTCAGAGTTGTAGCCGAGATGAATGTAGCTACAAGTTCGAGCTGCCACCCGCGTCCCGCATTCGAGATGTACCGAGGACACGAGATGCCCATGAGCATGCCTTCGCTATGGACAACCTTAAAATCCATCTTTGGTTGATGGACAACCTAAACTATCCGCAAGGTAGACTCCCTTCTTTTATTGAAGGTCTCCTCATATATGAGGAACACCTCCTAGCGTAGCCACGCCCGCGCCTTGGTTGAGTTCAAAATGCCTACATTCCGTTGTTGTTGCAATCCCAAACCATCACGTGTAGGACCTCCCCTTCTTTTAGGTTTGGGTCTCCTTTATCGTGATTACCCTCTGGCCAGGCTTTCAACTTCGCCGCCTTGAAGAGTTTCGGGAACTGCAACAAGTATTGTGTTCCATTGTTGGTGGTCATCCTTAAACCACCTCTTTTTTCCAACATTTCAGAGAGTTGATTCAGCCCAAGTGCTGCCATGCATACTTTGCAGATTTGTATTACAACTCTATTTTTGGACTCACACATACCCCTTTGGATTAAGGGGGGATGTTGGAACACCTAATCCTCTATGGGTAGGTGTGGAATGCGAAAATTCACAATGGAGTCCAAGTGACCTTGGAATGTGAAACCAAAAGTCACACCATTGTACTATAAATGAACATTATGTATAATGGAAAAATAAGAGAGCTGCATGCTTATCCTTCATTGTGTACAGTGAAAAGAGTGTGTGTTTATCTTTCTCATACACCATGTATGTGTTTAACACGGTGTTTAAGAAAAAAAGATCACATATTTTAGAAAATTACATTATTAATTTATTTTGTTATATATTAAGAAATAATACTCATGAATTATAAAACAATTGTAACATAAATAATATATTAAAAAAAAAAAAAAAAAAAAAAAAAAAAACGTATTTTTGGAATAATAAAATAGTTGTAACAAAAATAAAGAAGAAAACTATGTATATTTGGATGTATGAAAATTTAGATACATTTTATTAAGTAAAATTTTAAAAGAATAATGGTTATAAACATTAATTTTTATTATTATTAAATAATTAGTTTAGATTAGAGTTAAGATTGATTTAGGCCATCTTAGTTCCCTCCTATAAAGAAACTACATTCCACATGAATACCATGAGTCAATACCATGGACTGTACTAATAGTTTATCATTGTTTTATTTTTATTATTTTTATTTTTTATTGTATTTTGACCTTGTTAAAATGTTCATTACATTATGTCAATCTTTTTATTTAATAAATGAACATTAAAAAAACATATACAAAAATATCCTCTTATAAAAAATTACATTCCACATGAATACCATGGGTCAATACCATGGGCTGTATCCATAGTTTATCATTATTTTATTTTATTATTTTTATTTTTTATTGTATTTTGACCTAGTTAAAATGTTCATTACATTATGTCAATATTTTTATTTAATAAACTAACATTATAAAAAACATATATAAAAATATTTACTTGATCTAATGGCCTAAAACGTTTGATCCAATGGCTCAAACATGGACACAGTGGCAGTTGTTTTCAAATAGTGACGCCTTACGGTGTAAATATTCTTATTAATAGTCACAAATAAAAGGTTGAGATTTATTTCTACCATTTTTAATTAAATTGATTAATTAAAAAAAATGCCATATGAACCTGAATTGTGGTTTTTTAGGCATGTTGTAATAGTAAGCCATGTTATTGGCTCTTGGTATTGTAACAAATCCTATTTATAGGTTAAGAATCTACATGGTAAAGTGGGGTGAAACCTCATGGTTAAGAATCTTAGATATGTTTAACTCACACACACACACACACACACATTAATAATAATAATAATTAAAAACGAAGAAGCCTTGAGGGTTAGTTTAATTGGTTGAGTCCCTATTGTGAAAGCGCATTTTTTATCCGAGTCCAGCTCTGTGGTTGAGCCAATAGGAAGTGATCCATTTGGGTGGATCTGCCTAGCGCAAATATTCCATAAATGTAGCGGTCACTGGTTTTTGGGGTTTGTGTTGGCCTCACTCTCACTATTATAGTCATTATCTTTCTTCTTTCCCCTAATTGTATTGTTCTTAGGGTGAAAAGTTGTTATGATCTCAACAAGAAACTAGGAATCCTCAAGAATTTATGCTCTAATACATGTATGATTGTTAGCACTACTAAAACAAAATATATGGTAATTAAATCCAAAAATATCACTTACAGTACTTTCATATATGACAACAACTTGGAAGAAGTACCTTCATATAAGTATCCCATAATCAATATCCATTAAAAGCTCATTTGGAAATATAACATCAAGAAGAAAATAAATGGAGGTTGGAAAGCTTATTATGGGCTTGAAGATAATTCTAAATTAGTACACTTTTGGATATGGGATTAGAAAAAAACTCATTTTTAAGACTCCCATGACTCTTACTATGTGTATAGATGTGAAGTTTGGTGATGTAATATCTTTAGAAAATTATGGGGAAAGATAGAAAAGATTCAAAATAATTTTATAACTTTTATTCTTATAATGAAAGGAAATACACCTTATCCTATCCTCATTGAAATTAGTCTTTCACCTATTGAGAGCACGGATATGACTAGATACCTAATGTATAAGGTTGGGGGTGAGAGGGATAATTTATTTCACAACAACTCATTCTATTTATTTTTCACCAAACTTAGGAACTTCCACTAACAACACAATGGACCTAATGGCTTTAAAGCTTATCCTCCATATTTCCTAGGAATAGAATATCACCCACGTCCACATATATGGGATTCTTAGCTTGTTATAAATTATATGACATGTTCCTCTAGGCTCTAAAACTATTCACTTTAGTCTATCTTTCTGAACATTCAACAATCATTTTCTTCTTTTTCTCATCTCACCTTTGCACTTGCCCACAAGGGCAAAAATCAAGAAGCAAACCGACAATCCAAAGTTGGTCTAGAATCAGACCCGAACACATGGAAAGTTACAACATGTCAAGTAGACGTACAACCAAAATATTTTCATAACCCTTAGCAGTAAATTAGTTTACATCCAATAGTACCTTTTTTCCATATACTGGAAATATGCGATATTGTAGATTTTGTTTGGTTTTTTAAGGAGCTTTCAAGGACATCTAAACAAGGATATAGAATTTTTGATAAAAATATGATGTATATATAGCTCTTTTTATGGGACAATTTTATTTGTTTCAATGAACTCTTTGCCTATTCCTATCCCATATATTGGGCAACATCTTCTTTGGGCTAATAAGGCCAATATGAATGCTTGAGGCATTTACAGATGTAAGTTTATATTTTACAAATAAAATTATAAAATTTGTTTCTAAAAAAAAGGGTACCTAATGTGTAAGAACATGTTAAATAATATAGAAGACAAGAGGCTTCCCAACTTTGTTTTAAATTCCATTGAAAACAATCTATAGCTCAAGTGGTGGTGGCATAAAGATGCATCTTGGTTAAATCATCGGTGAATAAATGAAGCAAATATTTTGCAAAAAAACTAATATTAAAAGTATCATTACATCTAATTTAAGAATAAAATGTGGTGTGGCAAAAAACTAGAAGATAAAGGAAGATTAAGATGTTGTAAGAAGGTGATCAACCCTAATGTAAAAGATCAAAAAGTATCTCTTTGTTTTTACTAAATTAAATAAGAAAATCAACATTACTAAAATAAGAACAAATTCTCACTAACTTTGTGGGTGAACTAGTGTTACATAGCATTTTGTCACTGTCCTTGCAATCCCTCGTCCCGTACACTGGAGGACTTTTCTCGTGACTTGTGAACAATAAAATGTCCTGAAAACACCTTCATGGCATCCTCCTGCATAAGGGAAAACATTCTCCAGAAGAACATTTCCTCTGAAAAACTCTAAAAATAGATGTTTTTGCCTTGGCGCGACTAGCCAGTTCATCCCTCGTGCCAATGAGGGAAATCCACACTAGAGGGTGCACCAACTGGCGCTCTGTCCCTGTGTTACACTCACACCAAGCTTATTAAGGGATGTTTAAAAAAAATAAATGGCAGAAGTTTGATTCTAAAAAACTCCAGAATGAATCATCAAAAGAAGTTGAGTGGTTTGGATCCGGATCTCCATCTATAGGAAGTGGTTTTCCACCTCTCATGGAAGCTTCCTAAGAGATAGGGCCTATCCCATGATTATAGGGATCCCAACTTCCCTCCCTCCATATATAAAAACCTGCCCTCTCCATTAACAAGCTAGCTGAACACTTGGAAGCTGAACATTGAGAAGGAAACTATAGCTAAGGAGAACCCCGTAAGGGAGAGAGCTTTGTCCAAATCCCCGAGAGGCTTTGTTGAGACATGCTCCGCTGCGCATCATAGCACTTGGTTGTAATCTCCCTTTTTGTCATCTATAATATAAGTGACTTTGATTTTGGTTCCATTCGTGTGTTTACTCTTTTATATAATGTAATGAATTATATCCTCTCCGACTGATATATAGTTATATGCTTTGAATATTACGTTGTATGTTGTCGTTTCTCTGCATGTGTATAGGTATCTGGACGTCTCAAACGGAAAGATTGTGATCTGTCAGGCTAAGGACGAGGAGTGCCGCTTCTTCCTCGACAACAACAACATGGGATTTAAGGTAGGCTACTTATCGCGATCTTTGTCTTTCGTATAACTAGGAACCAACGTCATTGCGTGATTCGATTGTTGCTAGACCCAATCTAGGGCTAGTGGGATCGCCTCTGTCCACAGAGGGGATTTACCTCCTCAACAATTTGGCGACTCCACTGGGGATCAGTGTGAGTTATTCCTTCCTCCTTTTGGGTCGTTTTTGGCTTTTTGATTGATTTATTTACTTTTCTGGTTCATCTTCCTTGGTATTAAAACCTTGTTCAGCCCCCAGAAGACCAGATCTAGTCTCTGTTTGTCCATTTTCATTATTTTTCTAGGGTAAACTCGATTGGCGCAGTTTTGCTCCTGAAAGTCGCGCCAGCTGGCGCTTGTTGCTAGTTAGGCCCCCGCGCCAATGCCTTTTTGGCGCAGATTACAGCCAAACAGGCGCGCCAACTCTGCTTGGTGTTAGGGTTTGCTTGCTTTTGGGATCTCTAAGCTTGAGTTTTGGTCCTGGTGTCATTTTTATGATTGCTTGAGTGCTTTGAAGTCATTTTTTTACTGTGTTTAGCCCTTGTCCTCCGGTTATTCGCCTTTTTCCATCAGTTTTGCATTCTAGCCCTAGGGCTTCTAGGTGCTTCAGTGTGCTGAGCCTCCCGTGCGAGTTTTGGGTCTTTGCTTGCCCGATCAATTTTGTTTTTGCTTATTTGCATTCATCTTGCTGCATTCCATTGAATCATTGCATTCATTGAGTGATTGCCTTCTCTTTCATTTAATCTCGCTTTGTGTTACTCCAAGCCTAGATTACACGATTTGTTTGAGTCTCTTTCGAGATTATTCTTCACTTTGAGGGATTTTATCATCAGTTTGAGACTTGATTGTGTGCGTTTGAATTGAGTGAACTTGTTTGTTTCAACTCTCTCTTTGTCATCTCTCAAATTGGTGTTTTCATTAGTTTTTCATTCATTTAGTGCATTTGCTCTAAAATATTGAAAAATACAAAAACAAAATTTTTTGCATTTTGATTGGCATAGTGAAAATTGAAAGCTCTTTCGCATTACTAGTGTTATATAACTCTAGAGAGAAGTTTTCTACTTTCATTAGCTTGCATTGGAAACAATAGTGGATGTTTTTGTGTGTTCTTTTTGTTGTCATTTGAAAGCTCTCAACTCTCTCGTAGATAGCTCTTCATTGAACAAAATGATATTTTTTGGCATATAGTTTTGCATTTAGAGGTTTTATGAGATCCAACATTCGATAGGGCCTTGAAATTGAAACGTAAATTGAAGATAAACTTTAAAAATTTACTGAATTAACCTAAGGCAACATTGAAACATTAATGGAACATCTAGTAGTCTAAGGTAGAGACGTGTTCCAGCGTCTTTAAGCCTAGTAGCCGTCATTCGCCATCTGGCTTTAGAAAGCGCTAGTACGGACTTGTGCTCCCCGTACCGTCACATATATAAAGGAAGACCCCATTAGGTTGCAATCCTTTATCCATAGGAAGCTGAGTCTGCCGCCTTTTACCCGTGATACATCAGACACAACATTCGGGGAGATTACCTGCATGTACAATGAGTCCTTGGTTGATTTCTCTTTCATTTTTACCAAGGTGTATATGGAAATTCTTGGATATATGGTACACCCTCTTACCTAGATTACCAGAGCAGTCATTTTGATTTTTACTGACTCACTAAATTTGAAAACATCATCAAGCGCTTGTCCTTTCTCGCTTGTTTCCAAACTGAAAGTGATAGAGTCATCTTTTACTTGTTTCTAGACTCTTAAAACATGAAACAATAAAATTTCCAGTTTCAATGTGGTAAAATTAATCACCTACGATCACACACCCATTTAGAGATTGATTTTTCAACCTGTTTTGTTTGCCTTGGTTGTTGCCCGTGTGTCTTTATTCTTGATCTCTTCCTCTTTTTTCTACAGTCACAGTGGTAGAACCTTCAGTTTCGTCTACTGGTAGTCCTTATACCGATGATTCATCATAAGTCTCTCAGTCCTCTGCTGAGTATCAACAACCTATTGTATCTGAGTTTTCCGACGAGGGACTGGTCATATCCGAACTTCCCTTTGGAGGACCAGTTGATTTCAATTGGCCCTTGTCCAACGCTTGGTTTGGATTTGGAGTAGGGGAGCACTTCCCTCCTCTTACATCAAGATCACCCTTTTTGGTTGCTATCATACCTCCTAGTCCCCGTCGTCTTTTAGAAGATCTTATGGTAGGGTCATAGATGGACTCATCCGATCCTTCTCCTAGTGAGGGAATTCCTACTTCTGGTGAAGATTACCAGCTTTTTCCTGAAGACATCCCCGAACCTTCTGTTATGTCTTCACCTGGTCCTT